>CM028131.1:1575880000-1575960000 GCA_016271365.2 Neoceratodus forsteri
CTGCCATGATCAGTGCTGCTCCATCACTCCCCAGGGGCCAATGTTGCTCACCTGTGGCTAAGGGGAGAATCAGTGCTGCTCACCTGTGGCCCATAGAGAGTAGCCAGTGATACTCTGCCTGCAACTGAGGGGAGGGTATCAGTCTGCTTACCAGCAGCCGGGGAGGTCGGTGCCACTTACCCGCGAAGCACGAGGGGGTTCAGTGCTGCTTTCCCACGACACCAGGGGGTCTGTACTGCTCGCCCACTGTTGCTCACCCGCAGACCTGGGGTCAGCGCTTCTCCTCTACTGCCCCAGGCTCAGTGCTGCTCCTCTATTGCCCCAGGGTCAGTGCTGCTCCTCTACTGCCCTGGAGTCAGTGATGCTCCTCCAACGTCCACTGGGTTGAGTGCTGCCCCTCCACTGCCCGAGGTCAGGGCTGCTCCTCCACTACCCCGTGTCAGTGCTGCTCCACTATTGCCCCGGGTCAGGGCTGCTCCTCTACCGCCCTGGGGTCAGTGCTTGTTCCTCTACTGCCCTGGGGTCAGTGCTTGCTCCTCCACTGCCCTGGGGTCAGTGCTTGCTCCTCCACTGCCCTGGGGTCAGTGCTGCTCCACTACTGCCCCAAGGTCACTGCTACTCCTCTATTACCCTGGGGTCCGTGCTGCTCCTCCACTGTCCTGCGGTCAGTGCTGCTCAACCTCTACTACCTTGTGATCAGTCCTCCACTGCCCTGGGGTCAGTGCTGCTCCTCCTCTACTGCCCTGGGGTCAGTCCTCCACTGCCCTGGGGTTAGTGCTGCCCCTACTGCCCCGGGTCAGTGCTTCACTGCCCTGGGGTTGTGCTGTTCCCCTACTGCCCCAGGATCAGTGCTGCTCCCCTACTGACCAGGGTCAATGCTGCTCCCCTACTGCCCCTGGGTCAGTGCTTGTCCTCTAGTGTCGCTGGGTCAGTACTGCCCCTGGGTCAGTGCTGCTCTCTAGTGACCCTAGGTTAGTGCAGCTTGCCCAAGGCCCCTAGGTCAGTCCTGCTTGTCCAGTCCTGGATATGTGCCTGCACGCCAGTGTGCATACGCATGCATATCACTGCGTGCTGGCAAACCCAATGGGAAAAAGAAACCCAGATGGCAGGATGATGACTGACCCTTTCAGGTCCCACACTACTGCTCGTCTACTGCCCTTGGGTCAGTACTTCCCATCCACAGCCCCGAGGTCAGTACTGTTCATCTACTGCCCCTGGGTCAGTGCTTAGGCTGGTGAACACTAAGCAATATACCACGAGAGGCTGTGGGATAGCCCAGGATTTACCCACGCCTGTTGTGTTGTTCGGTCACGAGGCACAGCAGAGTTACAACACACCAGAAGTGGGAAAATCCTGGCATCACCCACAGTCTCGAGTGGGATAATGCTATTACACAATTGGGAAATGTAATAAAACTAAATGGAATTATTTACTTTTTTTCTTTTGTAATTTAACAAACACGTTCTTGCGCATAGAAACATAGAATTTAACAGCAGATAAGGACCTCTTTGCCCACCTAGTCTGCCCATTTCCAATTGATAAGCTGCAGATCCTAGTTAACCAGCAGCCTACTACCTCCTCCTACCTCCCATTAGAATTGCCTTTATGTCTGTCCCATGCATACTTGAATTTCCCACTGTTTTGACTCTACGACTTCTTCAGGAAGGTTGTCCCATGTATCCACAACCCTCTCTGTAAAGAAATACTTCCTCACATCCCTTCTGAACCATCCCTCCTCTAGCTTCAAATTGTTCCCCTTGTTTTGCAGATCTCTTTTCTGAAACATGCTACCCTCTTGGACTTTGATTCCTTGAGGTATTTGAAGTTTCTATCATGTCCTCCCTCTCCTCAAGGCTATCACGTATTTGAGTTCCTTTAGCCTTTCCTCATATGTCTTCTGATGCAGACCCTGCATCATTTCAGTTACCCTCCTCTGGACAGCCTCCACCCTGTCTACGTCTTTGCAGAGATGAGGTCTCCAGAACTGTACACAGTACTCCAGATGTGGTCTTACCAACTGTCTGTACAGAGGGCCAACAACTTCCTGTTTTCTACTGGTGATGCCCTCCTTATGCATCCCAGTATCCCCCAGCCCTCCTTACTGCCTTCTCATATTGCTGGCCCACCTTTAGGTCATCTGATATGACTACCCCAGGTCCCGTCTCCATTTTCGTTGTTGTCAGTATCTCACCCTCATTGTGAACTCTTCCCTGGGTTTTGTTTCCCAGGTGCATTGCTTTGCACTTCTTTGCACTGAATCTAAGCTGCCATACATCTGACCATTCCTCCAACCTTGCCAAGTCCCTTTTCATCCTTTCCACCCCACCTTGTGTATCAACCCTGTTGCAGATCTTTGTGTCATCTGCAAAGAGGTATACTTTCCTTCAAGTCCCTCTGCAATGTCACTTATAAAGACATTAAAAGGACCGCCCCAGTACTGAACCCTGTGGTACCCCACTAGTAACCCTCCTTTCTTCACTGTGGACTCCATTTACTATTACCTGCTGTGTCCTGTTGTCCAAGCAGTGTTTTCCCAGGCTGGCTAATTTATTAATCTTTTGTGTGGGACTGTGTCAAATGCCTTGCTAAAGTCTAGGTAGGCCATGTCCACAGCCCTCCCTGATTTACTGCATTGGTCACCCAGTTAAAGAAATCAATTAGATTTGACTGACATTACCTTCCCACTGTGAATCCATGCTGCCTTGGGTCCTGTGCCCCACTGGCCTCTACAGTGGCGTGAAAAAGTATTTTCCCTCTTCCTGATTTCTCTATTATTGCATATTTGTCACACTGGATGTTTTCAGGTCTTTAGACAAAATGTAATATTAGATAAAGAAACCTGAGAACAAATAACACTTTTTTTTTTTTTTACTTATTTCATTTTTTAATGAAAAAGTTAACCAACACCAACTGGCACACTGTGTGATAAAGTAATTGCCCCTAGTTAAATCAACCCAATTAAAGGGATAATTAGAGTCAGCTGATTGAACACAGCCAGGCTTGATTACAGCCAGCCCTGCTTAATATAAACATCACTTATTTTGACCCTTACCATCAGAGTCACGTTGCCAGCACAAAGATTCAACAAGCACATTATGCCACGATCAAAGGAAGTTCCTGAAAAGATCAGAAAAAAGTTATCTATCAGTCTGGAAAGGGTTACAAAGCTATTTCTAAGGCTCTGGGACTCCATCGAACTACAGTGAGAGCCATAATCTCAAATGGAGAACACTTGGAACAGTAGTGATTCTTCCCAGGAGTGGGCGGCCTGCCAAAATTACTCCAAGGGCGCAGCGTAAAATCATCCAGGATGTTTCAAAGGATCCTAAAACAACATCCAAAGAACTGCAGGCTTCTCTTGCCTCAGCTAAGGTCAGTGTTCATGACTCCACAATCAGAAAGAGACTGGGCAAAATGGGCTTCATGGGAGAGTAGCAAGGCAGAAACCACTGCTAACAAGAAGAACATAAATGCTTGTCTCTCATTTGCCAAGAAGCACCTAGATGATCCACAAGCCTTTTGGGAAAATGTTCTATGGACAGATGAGTCCAAAGTGGAACTTTTGAACGACATGGACCCCATTATGTCTGGCGTGAAGCAAACACAGCATTCCACAGTAAGAACATCATACCAACAGTCAAACATGGTGGTGGTAGTGTGATGGTGTGGGATGCTGCTGCCTCAGGACCTGGACGACTTGCCATAATTGAAGGAACCATGAATTCTGCTCTGTACCAGAAAATACTTAAGGAGAATGTCCGTCATCCGTCCGTCAGCTGAAGCGTAGTTGGTCATGCAGCAAGACAATGATCCAAAACACAAAAGCAAGTCCACATCAGAATGGCTGAAAGAAAGTAAATTAAAGTTTTGGAGTGGCTTAGTCAAAGTCCAGACCTAAACCCAATAGATGCTGTGGCAGGACCTGAAGCGAGCAGTTCATGCTCGAAACCTACCAATGTTACTGAATTAAAGCAGTTCTGCGAGGAAAGTGGGCTAAAATTCCTCCACATGTGAAAGACTGATATTGAATTATAGGAAGCGTTTGGTTGCAGTCACTGCAGCTAAAGGTGGCGTACCTGTTATTAAGTGTAAGGTGGCAATTACTTTTTCCACACAGTGCCAGTTGGTGTTGGTTAACTGTTGTCATTAAATAAATAAAATAAGTAAACAAACAAAAAAAAACAAGTGTTATTTGTTCACTCAGGTTCCCTTTATCTAATATTACATTTTGTTTAACAACCTGAAAACATCCAGTGTGACAAATATGCAATACTAGAGAAAATCAGGAAGGGGCAAATACTTTTCACGCACTGTAGGTATTCAACAATTCTTTCCTACAAAGTGATTCCATCATTTTCCCCACCACTGAGGTCAAACTGACAGGTCTGTAGTTTCCTGCCTCTGTCTTGTTCCCACTTTTGTGAAGGGAATCACATCCGCCCTCCTCCAGTCCTCAGGTACCACACCATCCTCCCATGATTTAATAAAAGGGTAGTCAGTGGTGTTACTAGTTCTTCCCTTAGTTCATTTAGAATTCTGGGGTGAATCCCATCAGGCCCCATTGCTTTATCCACTTTCAGTTTTAAGAGTTCTTTCAGAACCTTTTCTTTTTGAAAGGATTAATATCAACCCCTATCCAGAGTGCTTCTATTGACCGGATTAGTTATTTCCCCTGCTTTTCCATTGAATACTGAGCAGAAGTATTCGTTCAGTATCCCTGTTTTTTCACTGTCGCGCTCTGCCCAACCACCTTCTTCTTTGTTCAGCCTCAGTATCCCTGACTTAGTCTTTCTTTGCTCCTAATGTACCTATAAAGGTTTTATCCCCCTTCTTAACGAGTTGGCTATCTTTTCCTCGGTTTGGGCCTTTGCTATTCTGACTGCCTTCCCCACTTCTTCTGCTTTAACTGGTACAGTTCTCTGTTTTGCTCCTTCTGTGTTTTCTTATACTTCCTGAATGCTATCTTTTCTCCCTTACCTTCCCCACCACTTCTTTTGGGAACCATAGTGTTTTTCTTTCGTTTTGATTTGTTTATTTGCTTCACAAAGGCTTGCTGCCTCTGTGATGGCGGTTTGATGTTTCCTCATTGTTGCTCCACCTGCCTTCTTGCCTGTTTGCTAGTGCTTTTGAGGCACTCTCCCATTTGACAAAATCAGTCCTCCTGAAGTCCAGTACCTTCACTTTTGTGTGGTTTGACTCTACAGCTAAGTTTATCATGAACCACACTGTTTGGTGGTCGCTTGTTCCCAGATGGCTACCTACTTCAAGATCAGAGATCCTCTCCCATCCCCATTTGAGAGCACCAGGTCTAAGATTGCTCCCTCCAGTGGGTTCCAAAACTAGCTGTCTGAGGATGCCCCTGTAGGGGCATCGAGAATGGCCCTGCTCTTAAATGTGGCTGCAGCAAAGGTGCTCCAGTTAACATCTGGCATATTCAGGTCCCCATCAGCAATTTCTCCCTTTCTCTGCCATCCTAAGGATGTCTTCTGTCATTTCCTTGTCTATTTCCTCCCTGAGGCGGGGTCTGTATACAACCCTGTGTGGATTGTGGTGCCATTTCCAGTCTCCAGGGTGACCCACAGTGCCTCCTCTTCTCCCTGTTTACCCTTTAGTTCTGTTGCTTTGATCCCTTCCCTTACACAGAGAGCTACTCCTCCTCTTCTTCTTCCCTCCCTGTCCCTCCTGTAGATTGTGTATGCTGGTATGTTGACATCCAGTCATGGTTCTCTGTGTACCATGTTTCTGTAACTGCCACAATATCCAGGCATCCCTCTTCCATCAAGGCCACCATTTCGGGAGCTTTTTACCTAGACTACGGGCATTGGTACTCATTACTCTCCATTTTTATGGCTTTATTTCTTTCTGCCCCATCCCTGTCCCTACTGCCTTTGTCTTTTCTCCATTTACCCTGCCCTTCTCCCTATCGACTGCTCTGTTTTGGTGTTTACATCACCAATTACCTGATTTTTTTGGGGGTGGATTTCCCATCTCCTCTTCAGTGCTTCCCTTGGCCAGTTTAAATGCTTGCCACTGAAACATTTAAACTTATCACCTAGGATCCTGGTTCTCCCCAGGATAGATGCAGACCACCGCACCTGTATAGGCCTGCATCCCTCCAGGTGGAGCCCCAGTCCCCAATGAAACCAAATCCCTGAGCTCTACACCAGCTTTTCAACCAGTCATTGAATCCCATAGTGCAGGTGCCCTAGCCTCATCCATGCCATAGACAAGTAGCACTTCCGAGAAAGTTACCGTGTGTGTTACTTGTCTAAGACCCCTCCCCAACTCTACAAACTCCTGTTGCACTGCTCTGATCCCATTCTCAGCCAGGTCATTTGTCCCTAGGTGGATAATGACATCCAGCTCCCTCCCCTTTCTGCTGCTCCCACGATCCTGAGGATGTTTCCTGTCCCTCAAGCCTTGGCGGGCAGTGCGCTGCCTCCTTTCCCTCCTCCCCAGTTCTACCCCCAACAATTGAGTCCCCACCAGAAGTTGTTTCCTTCCCCGTGGGATCCTGGGCCACCCTCCTGTGGGTCTCCATTGTGGAGGTTCCCAGAATCCTCCTTGGTCTCCACTGCAGGTGCCTCCATAGAGGAACCATGCTTCACCAGAGTGGTGAATGAATTGTGAGAGGCACAACTGGAAGGTTGCGCCTCTGTTCCCACTCTCACCCTCCTGAGCCCACTGTGGTCCAACCACTCCTCTTTCTTGGCAACCTCTGAGGGTAGTGGCGGTGGCCTGGGTGGTCCCTGGGTGGGGAGCAGGTTTCCCAGATCCTTGCCAGGTCACCATGGAGCGAACAACCTCCTCCCTCAGACCAGAGAGGTACCTGCAAATAGGGCAGCAATGCAGTCTCCAGAATGTCTCCCAGAAGACTGCTGCTCCACAGCCAGTGCATTGCACCACTCCCCAGCGTCCTGTGTCCCTTCCAGTTACAGATGCTTTTTTGTTTTTGTTCTTGTTTTAGTGTGTGCAAGCTTGAGTGTCTCTACTCCCTATTCAGTGTGCTGTGCCTTTAAGGCTATGAACAGGTGTATGTTGTTACCAGTTTTGAGAAGTGACGTCAGAGCCCCTGCTATAAAGGAAGTTATGTGCTTGAGGCAGGTGAGGTGAGGGGAGTAAACCTATGCTGTCCAGAAACAATCACCTACAACTCTTACCCTCCACCCTGAGGAGTACCTTCCTTCCTTCCTTTCAGACACGTATTTCACAAAGGCCAAGTAACAGGTCTGGTCACAACTGATTCTGAATATCTCCCAGCTACAGTTCCTTCCTGGCAAATTAAAGTTAAAACTAAGAAAAGTCCACCCCAAAAACAGAATCAATACTACCTGTAATAATTTCACATAAGACATACCTTGCAAAACACAATTTGAATCAGAATATTACAGCAGTAATCTGTTAGCACACACCTGTAGGTACACCTTGTAATAGTGCAGCAGAAGATATACCCAGCAACAGCAATTTGAATCAGTAAAAATAAAGCAATAAAATGTTACCAACAAATAGTAACAATCCCTGTGAGTAAAAAAATAAAAACAACACACAGTAAATCTGCCTAGCCAAAAGAAGTCTTAATCTTTTCCCTTACTTGTATGGTTCTTTGTTCTGTCCTTTCAAGCAAGCAAGAAGGAAAGAGCTCAGGTAAGGCTAGGTGCCTTGAGCACAAACCTAGTCTTCCATCTCTGTGCTGTAAATAGTCCTGGAGCTGTTGTGAAAGCACCGAGGCCAGTAATGTATGTAAGCCGTTTATTACGTTTGTTACTTTTATTAGAGGAAGTTGTGCAGGGCGAGAATGGAGAGCAAGCATTGTTTTTGGGAGGCAGCTTTAGCGTTCAAGCCACCTGTTATTGAGATGCTGCGAAGAGTCGCGAGTAACTGCAGGGCCAGGAAATGTAAGCGAGTACGGTTTTGGGGTGAGGTCATGCTTGTGATAGTGGGTTGAATTTCTGGATGCGGTGTGGTGGCACTTGTTTGGGGAGAGTTTGTGGATGAATTTCATTTTGTTGTGTGCTGGCGACAGACTGCTGACAGGGATGGGTGTTCAAGAAAGAATCTGAGGTATGGGTTCTGAGGTATGGGCACCAGTATAGTGGCGAGTAGTTCTGGTGTTGGAAGGGTCGGAATGATATTCGCAGGCGCTTGATTAGGCTGGCTGGCACTTTTACCTATGGGGTGATAGCAGGATTTACACGTTGTAAGTCGTGCCAGCCAGTCAATCAGAAGCCAGGATTTAACCTGATACTGTATAATCTGTCATAACCAGTGTCAAAAGGCTGGACAGGTTACATCTTTGTATTTAGGGCTGGAAGACTGTGGGTTCCAGCTCATACTAAACACTGACAATACTCATAACTGACACTGTACTGTGCAGTGGGGAGAAGCTACACCCTTGCAGTGTGTCCTTTGGAGAAGTTAAACTGAGGTCCCTCTACCTGTTAGTGATGGCAGTGCAGGATGATGTTAAAGATCCTACAGTAGGAGTAGATTTTTTTTTTTTTTTACACAACGTATTTACCAGGATAATATCAAACAAGTATAGTTAATTATAGGTCTGCCTCAGCATCTGGTACATCTCATATACTGGTGCTGGAAATAGTGAGACTGGTAGACCCAGGTGTGACCCCAAAACAGGTCTTCCTGACTGGAGGATCAGAAGCTTCAAGAGGGAAAGGTGGGGAGGAAGAGTTAATAGATTCAGTTTGGAGAGCAAGAAGTTGGGTCCTCTGGATGCAGAGCAGTTGGGAGCTGGCGTACTGTGATGCCTTGGTGCTCAAATGGAGAGCAGCTGAACTAGAGGCTTGTTGTGCAGTACACTTAGCTAGGAGGCACTATGGTGACAGGTGAAGTGGAAAGTGAGAGTGTGTACTGTATAAGGGCTTGCATTCCTCTAACATCCTGTGAACTTAAAGGGACACTGTCAACTCTTTCTGCATTGTATTCTTTCTAGCTGAAAACCCACATTTTATGGTTGCTTACTTTATCTAAAATTTATTGAGGCTGCTGGTGGTTTTATCTGCTCCCTTTCTTGCAGAACTGAAATACATGCTAATAGTGTAGCTATCCCTAACCCTGTTGCGTTTCAAAGCCTGGATCTACAACCTTACTACATACTTCCTAAACATTAGGAATGCCCCCGAACACGCATGATGCGACAGTCTCTTCTCTCCTTGGGAGTGCACAGGAAGATCTGAGGGTGTTCCCAAGTCCAGGAAAGATGCAGTTGGAATTGATGGGCTGTAAACAAACACGTTTTTGTATGGCAATACCAGTATGACGGGCAGTGTGTTTTTCACTTTAAAAAGAAAAAGGGAATCAGAATCAAAGTAGCAGCAACATCAACAATCTCTATGGAACTCTCTAGTTATGTTATATATTGATATTTTAATTTACTGGGCTCTGGTGATCATGGAAGCCCATGAAGATACAAAACCCATGAAAATCATGCCTACCTCTGAATTAAATAATATTAAAATGATTAAAAATGCTAAATATAACAAACTATTAAAGTCGTGATTAATACATGATTACCCAGTTCAAAAGCACATTTCTCATCCCTAGTACAACCTCAGGAAATGACTGTGGCTGAATCCGAATGGTGCCAGGGTTCGGGTCCTCTCCTTAGCCACCTGGACAGGATTTTGTGCAAAGTAAAGCCCCCAAATGTTTATAGTTATAATTAAAGCACTGTCAACCTCTTAGGGCTCGAAATGTTTAAAGTTTATATATAAAAAAGGCACATTTTCTATGACATGCCTGTAACGGCGTAGAAGGAAAGAGAGATGCTTAAAACTAGGGCATTTACTCTTTGAAAATAATGAAAATTTCTTCCTCTGTAAAAGTCTTAATTTTTCAAAGTTTGCTTTACACCTTGAATAAAAGTTTCAACTTTCAGAGCAGCAGATCTCGTTGCATTTAGTGATGTGCCAATCCCTCCCCCACAAAAAAGTTGCAAAATAAGTCTTAAAGACCACCTATGACTATGCCAGCCACGTGGCTAGTGAGGGTGTGACCGTAGGCTCTGCACACTACACCTCTGGAGTGGTGTAGTGGAGAAGGATAGGGTTATTCAGTATACCCACTTTTGCATGGGAGGCAATAATATACTCATTGTTAACTTGTTTATTTAAAAGAACAGGCACAGTAAACCCAATTTCACTGTTGGAATTATTGGGGAGATGGGGGCAGGGACCAGCTCCAATAGCTTTGAAGTGAGTTTGATAACTCACGCGTCACTGCCATTACTTATCACGGCAAGGGAGCTTAATTTAAAGATACGACCCTCACAGGCCCCCAAAGCTTATACAGTGCAATTCCAACACCGCTTGCACACCCTACGCATAACTGAAACTCTATACTAGTTTCCAAATCAGTACCAAATGTATTTTTACGCAACAAAACATTCCGTTTTGACTATTTGCAATTTTCCCAGTGGGTGACTCATCCACCATTCCAGAGTGCCTCACAGTTGAGTACCACACAAGTTGGATGCTGCTGGAACTGGAAATCATAACCAAACCAGCCTGCAGGACAAGCTCTGACCTGCTAAATGCACTAAGTGCCCCTGCAAGTGCAACACGCTCGAACCCTTACCGTGCTGATAATGGCCCCATTGTCCTCGTCCAACAGCTCCTGCTTTTTTAAGTCGGATTTCCTTGACGAACACAAGTCAACGATGTAACCAATTAAAAACACACAGAAAAATGTTTCCTTCAGTTCCACCCACCTTATCAGATGCAAACTGGTATGTCGTCCCGCCCAAGCTCGTCAGACCTTTTCGGATTGGCCTGCTTCTGGGGTTCGTTAGCGTGATTGACAGAGGAAGTCGCCACGCCGCTAGCCCCACCCTCTCACCCACAGAACTGGAAGAAAAACTAGAGTCTAGTTCTATGGCAACGCCCTCGGCAGCACTGAACTCGATGTCTTTCTTTCGGGTTCTGTGTTTCACTAGCTAGATGAGCGAGACTCCGCCCCTCTTGGCGGAGCAGAAGGGTTGTGATTGACAGGAGGATTCTGTCGCTGCGTTGTAGCTCGTGCCGGAGCTGGCCGCGTGCTCGTTAGTGTTTGTCTTGCGCTAACTTGATTTTTTTTTTTTGGGCAGTCAGACGCAGAGTTGGCAGAGCGAAAGCCACGATGACGAGCGGGTAAGGAATGCAGGGTTAACGAGGATTTATTGTGTATGCAATAAATTAGGAAACTTTGCGTGAATTGTGAGTGTATCAGGCAGAGCAGAATGAACGGTACCATGGCTGGAGTTTTGCCTCGGGCATATATTGCTCAGCTTTCAAATGCATAGCACGGCCGACCTTCAGAATTCAGACTTTCAGAGCAAATGGCCAGAAATGTAACACTGCAGCAGCATTTTCTTATATTAAATATGTGTAAGAATAGTGAGCCTCATGTTTATTGTCAAGGAATGTTTCAGTCAATATTGTAATAGTTTGTGTGTTAAGAAATAGCTCTAACATTGTTAAGAACATCAGTAACCCTTTGCGCAGCAAGACTAAATTGGTTGTTGGTGTAATGAAAATCAGCGCTATGCGAAATTCATAACCGTTGAGAGGTGTGTGTCTCTGGGGAGCCGGGCGGCAAGCTCTGAGAAAAGAACTCGCTGCAAGTTCAAATGCTCCTGTTTCAGCTAGTCCCTACCTACACCTAGGTTGTACTATACAGAACTCGGTTATTATTGCTGCTATAATGTTTTGATCATGTACCTGATGCATCCTATGGCTGCTGCGGACTACGTTCCCGGGACTCCTGTTTCTAGTTGACAGGTGCATGGCCTCTCTTTTGTCTCGACGTGGAACCTTTGTAAATGTAGCACCTGTGCTCAGATGTGCTTTCCGAATGGTAAAAAGCCACTCTTAACAGTCCCTGACTTTTTTAAGTTAAACATTTTTATTGAGCTAAAATAAAAATAGTGTATACATACTTGCATCAGCTATGACCATGGATTACGATCTAAGTGGCATGCAGTTTTAAGATGCATAGTTTGCAAGACAACATTTGTTGTGGTATCACCTCCTGGGAGGGGCAGCCAGTATGCTGTTGTGTTTATTACAATAAGGTTTTAAAGTTTCCTTTATTTCTTCAGCTGATCTTATTCTTACTAATGTTATCCAGCTACCTTTGTATTTTTCATGCAGTATTCAAGGAGTATTATGACTTAAGCACTGTCTATAATGTAAAAGTGCATGTCATGTGATCTCACTCAAATGATTTGTATAAATGGTCTGTTCAGTATAAATGCAGCACTGTAGCCTTACCTGACTAGATATAAATGAATATTTAAAAGCGAAATCCTTAAAGAATAACGCAAGAAACATTGACAGACACACGAGGTTAAGATGACAGGAAATATTTTATTGAATAACTTCACAACAAGACTAGCAACTAAAACCGTCCCATATTATTTATTTGCTTTTGGTAACCGGGTGGGTGCACTAGACCTAGAGATGCCTGTTTTCAGGCACAACCCGGGAGTATACAAGTGAAAATACATGAGCAGTACAATGTGATATAGCACAAGGGAGAGGTAGACAAGATAATCAGCGATACAAACAGTATTGACAAGTAGATTGTTTTACAGTGTTCAACAAATATAGTCAGTGCAGCTAGAAAAGTAAAACTAAACAAAACACATATAAAATAGGTCTGTGTTAGAACTAGCAGGAGGGTCCAGACCAACAGTAAGTGTCATCGTATGACACAGGGTTATGAGAGAGGAAAGATGGAGTGGGTGATGGGGAGAAAGGGGTAAGGAGAAACAAGGCAAGTGTAGGAGAGAACAGGGTATAAGGTGGAAAGGAGTGTAGTGGGCTACGGTGGCCTGAAGCATGTACAGGGTTTGAAGCCAGTAGATATTCACGGTGGAGTTTCTTGAAGCTAGCATGGGTGGGAGCTCGGCGAATAGTTTGGGACAGCATTCCAGTACTTGGGTGCTGAGTAAGAGAAAGCACGTGTACCCATGGTGGTTTTGCATCTGGGCATGAAAAGAGGGCATAGTCATTGGATCGATTTAAGAGGGATGTCCCTCATTTTACCTCTCAAAATTATTTCCCTCATGGAAAAGTTGCTGCCCACACAGGAAAGAAGAGAAGGTGCTGAAAATTCAGGCTTTAAAGAAAAAAAAATTGGTAAAATCACCGTTTAATCTAAAATAAAACCTTGTACAAGTAAAGCCATTGGGTTCTACAGTGTTCTGAGCTTTTATCTCCAGATCATGTTTGAAGACATTTCCCTCTTTATGAGGTCAGTGTCACACATTTTGAGTGTCTGTGTGCCTCCTTTCAGTGACAGAAGGTTGAGTGGTATGGGCATTATACAGCCTCACGACTCCGGATTGTGTTTTGCTGGCACCAGTGTGGTGCAGGGCTGCAGTGGCTGGCAATAGAAGCGTGCTCACCTGAATGAAACAAGGTGCTGATTAATTTATAGGGCCTGGAGAGGCCAGGTGAAAAGCTACTTCTTGATTCCACCTAGGAGTGGCGCCCATGGTGATCACTGACCGTATGGAAGGAGGGACTTCCAGAAATTCAGATCTGCCACTGAAAATGGCCTGGCCCTTTCTGATTTTAATTTGGAGTGGGTGACATTTAGCAGCCTGCTTCCTGTAGTGGGTGCTGCTGCCCCCCACCGAGGCTCGAGTGTTGAATTCACTCAAAAGTGGAGATCAAAGGAGGTCGGAAAAATAATGATTGAGAGAATTTGAAAGGAGCTTGCAGGTTGTAGTATAGCTATACACTGGGGTGTGTGTGTATGTAGATGCATATATACATAGATTTATGTGTTCATTTCAGAAAAAATATTGGGCCATAATTATATGGTAGCTCATGAAAGCATTAATCTGGTTTTGTCACTGTGATTGTAAATTATCATTTATAGTTAAAATAATTTAAAATAAGGACCATGTTTTGACAGAATGCATCTAAAAGAATCCCTCATGCAGCTTTAACTGTAAAGCACCCAAGCTGCAGCTGCAAATCCACCTTGTTTTCAAAACTTTACTCGGAATCCTTTGTCGGTATTTGAAACTGCCACAAAGGCAAAATAACAAAGCATAAATGCAGTGATGAAAGCTTACAAAACTAAAATATTTATGCTTATGTGACTCATGATTTTTAAGAATTTTTGTTTCTACAAATAAAGACTAACCATTAAAAAGCAGGGTTCATACTTTAAGGCTAATGTGTGACCACGCAAACTACTCCTCCGCCTACATTTTCTGTTTACAATGAGCGCAGATGTTTTGAGCTTTTTATGCTTTTGTATCACTAATTAATACAAGAACAATTCTCGCTATGCTTCTTCTCTTTTGGCTTCAGGCTTGCCACCTCTTGACCAGTCATGCATCGGAAACCCCTCTTGCGGCAAGTGTCTGCAGACAGGGGAGGCATATGTATTCCAGTAGTGGGGTGGGAGAAAGGATAACGCTGGGTGAACATAGTGCAGTGACTAGTGGGCCCACACTTTGCCAAAAAAAACAACTCGTTAAGCATGGCCCTCCTCCACACAGGCCTCGGGGGGCAGATGTTGAATAGCCACCCCAGCCATGATGTTAAGGCTGCTCTAAAATCCTACCAGAGGAGGAAGTTAAGCAGCTGGGAGGGTGGAGCCTTTTCTTGGCGTTGAAGCACACACTTCCTCCATAGTGCCCCTTGTTTCCACTGGCCCTTGGAGGTGTGGGGCTCAAGCCACAAACCCAGGTCTTCTGCTTGGTAACCCAGCGTGTTAGCTGGACCACTCCCATCGTGTGATGCAAGAACTTTGCTGATACACTGTGAGAGTGCTGCAGAGAAAACCACCATCTCGTGCCAGCCTCACAATATTGGTCTAAGCAGCATGCTAGACATATCCTTGATGATGCATCAGATTGCTGCATAAAATGATGGTTCTTTGTCTACAGTATATCTGAAAAGAAGTATTCATTTCCTGTAGACTGAAAATATTGTGGGCACAAGTAGTTTCAGCTGCCAGCTTGAATCTCTAGTTTGCAAACCAGATCAGGTGCTGTGCTAGGAACCTATTGACTGTGTTTTCAGTTCTTATTCTTTAAAGAGGAAGGAAATGATTTCTAATTGGTAGCTGTTTATAATGTTCTCATTTACAGAAATCATATCCATAAGCCTGAATGAGCCATATGTAACCGTACCTGAATAAAAGTGATATGAACAACTGCATTTTGCATTGTTTTGTTTTCATGGGCAGCATTCTGTTGCAGTTCTCTTCAAGAAACCAGTGATCTGGGTTTAACTACATCACGGTTTGAGCAAAGAACTCTAAGCATGGTTCTAATAGGACAATAGCTCATGTTTAGCATTCTGTACTCAAACCGTGACCTAGTGAACACTCCAAATTACTGGTTCCAGGAAAAGAACTGTTCAGAATGTTGTTCATAAAAAGAAAACAGTTGAAAACACAATTTTTCACATCAATATTTATTAAGGTACAGTTAAATATGATTCATTTGGATGCAAGTTTAGCACTTCGTTACTGGGAACATTACTAATAGCTGCCAGTTAGCACAGATTTGCTGTCTCCTTTAACTGACATTTATTTATTTATTTATTGAATTTGTTGATGGGGTAGGCCCACTGAGACTAGTGTCCCATTTCAGGGTCAACAGGTTTAATTATATTGTATTATGTGATGGACTTCATACATTTAAACAGGAGTGGAACACATTGGCCCGAATATTCAAAGGGTTGCGCATAGGCGCCAGCGGTGTTACACCAATGCACAGACCACTGATGCGCCCCAGTGCGATATTTAAAAGGGAAAAGTGCGCGCTGAAATCCCGATCGCGAGCGCATCAGTAATGCAGGCACAGGTGGGCGTGCCATGCGCCGCAGCCGATATTCAGCCTGGACCGTGCAGAGTTATGCAGGCGCAACCTTCCTGCGCGTACACAAAATTCGCGCCCCAAAAAAGGAACAAGTTGAGGGCCACCCACGGGTGAGCTGCTGCATTGCAGGCGCACAGCAGCTGCCACCTGGATGGCCATCACCTTTACCGCTGCACCTGGCGGCACCCCCATGCCCGATCACGGGCATCAGTATCCCCAAGTCCAATATCCCTGGTGGTCCAGTGGTCCGCCAATTAGCCTGATCGTGGACATCAGACCCCCAAGTCCAATATCCCTGGTGGTCCAGTGGACTGCACGGACCCGATCTTGGGTGGCAGTCCTCACCCCCAAGTCCGAAATCCCTGGTGATCTAGTGGACCCACCTGCCCACTGAGCCCCACCACCCGCTCCCCATCAGCGGTGGCGGCAGCACCCTACCACGCCTGCCACCACGCCGCCCAACTGACAGCTCAGTATGGCTGCACACCGGTGGTTCAGAGCGCGGGCCAATGGGCGCAACCATACCATACCTAGTCGGTCAGATATGATTCATTCCGTGTCTGGACTGACTGGTATATTATCGGCTACATGTAACTCATGCCTCTGAACCGGCAAGCGTGCAGCCATGCAACGCCAGTCAACGGCGAAGGCGGTGCGGTGCTACCGCTGACGAATGATGATGAAACTCAGTGAGGCGGGTAGGGTGGGAGGTCCCACTGAATCACCAGGGATTTCGGACTGGAGGTGACTCACCGCACAATGCGGGCTCCGTGCGATCCACTGGACCACCAGAATATTGAACTGGGATACTGATGCCTGCGATCGAGGCTGTCGAGGATACAGTTATGCCACGATCGGGCTAATCGGGGGATACAGTTATGCCTGCTATCGGGCTAATGGGGAGGATACAGTTGTGCCCGCGATCAGGCTAATCGCGGTCCACTGGACCGCCAGGGATAGGAGACATAACGTTCTTTGTCCCTACGGGATGTCCCACGATCGGAGCTGCAGGGGCGTTGGTCCCCGACAGCTGCTCTTGACGCGCACTGCTTACTAATGGCATGCAAATAGGGCCATAATCAGATGCAGATGGCCCGTGTGCCTTGCATTTAATTATGGCCCAATTTGCATGTCACCCTTTGAATATCGCGGTGCTGTGCATGGCGCAATGGCACTTGCGCCACTACATCTGAATGCTCACTCGGACCACTTGCATGGTTCCACCGTGCCATGCACAGTTGGGTGGTTAGGGCGATATTCAAAGCAGTTGCGCCATAGCGCAGCTCGCTGAATATCACCTCACATACCCCTGCGCAACAGATTTGAGCGGCGCACAGGCTTCCGCCACAAAATGTCGCAGTTTGAATATCTGGGCCATTGCTATTTACATTGATACTTATTGTAGACATTCAGTGTCATGTTCAGAGGGTATCATCATACAGATCAGTAGTACTACAGATGCCTATCTTCCTAGAAGAGGCTAGCCTTAGAGTGATGGTCATAGACATGGGCATAGTGACAAACTGGCTCAGAGTAGTCAGGTGCATTTGGGTACATTCCAGTTGTGAGGTCTTTAGACCTTTCTTGAAGACTCACAAGGGAGAGCATTCCTGTAGGTCGGTGGTGGTGGGGGGTTTGTTCCACAAGATAGGGGCAATAGAGGTAAAGGACCTTTCCCCACAGTAGTCCACATCTTGGGAACTTCTAATAGTAAACTATCTGAGGAACAGAGAGTTCTTCTTTGTGGTTTTATGGACAAAACATTCTGTAGGCTAGGAGGCACGGAGCCTCTGACTATTTCAGTAGCCAGACTGTGCAGGGAAGTGTAGTCTGTCCCCAGGTGAGGTCAATTTAGGGATTTTAGTACAGTACAGTGGTTCTCTCTGGGTGGGGACCCAGTTGTAAGCGAACAGTTTGCAGTACAGTGATTTGAGTTTCTGCAGTTCTGAGTACATTACTGTTGTGAGAATAGGGTGCCATGTACCATGTACCAGAGTAGGTTGCAGCTGTAAATCGCTAGTTTGGAATCTCTGGTGAGAAAGCTGTTGAAGCCGTATAGTAATCTTTTTTTTTTTTTTTTTTGAACAGAGACCTGCAAGATGTTCCACGTTGGGTTTTTAGAGTAAGATCTTGGTCTGGATATGTCCCCAGATATTTCATATGCTGTACTGCTTGATTGGGGCCCTTGTTTTGTGTTCACAGCTAGCAGGTTATGCTGGGCTGCACATATGCCTGGGGTGAACAGCTTTTGTTTTTGTTTTGTTTCTCTCAATTTTATGACTAGTCTGTTAGCTATGAATCATGTTTCCAATTCACTGTGTTGCTATCCTTGAATCAGCTGTAGATTAGTGTTGTCAGCATAGAGCAGGAGATTCACCCTGCCACAGTTACTCTACATGTAATTTACAAAAGAAAACATAGTAATGGACCAAGGATGGAGCCTTATGGGACACCATCACTGACTGGGCGCATCTCCAATCGGGCACCTTTCCATTTTACTAGCTGCATCCTGTTTGTTAGGTAGTCGGAAGTCCACTGATGGAAGAGGCTGTCAAGGCCCAGTTGTTGGAGCTTATACATGAGGAGGCTGTGATTAACCAGGTCGAATGCTTTCGTGAGAGTCTCTAGAATACTGTGCAGTTTTTGCCCCAGCTCCGTGGCGTTGAATATGTCTGTAGTCAGCCTTACCAAGTCTATGTTGGTTCCATGGTGTTTTCTGAATCCATGTTGCCTGTCTTTGAAAGGCCCTCTGTTCTCGTGAGTCTTGGAGTTTGTTATAGATTAATCTCTCCTGTACTGTGGCCAGTGAGGGGCGACTGAGAGACAGGGTAGTTTTCCACTGGTTCCTTGGGGCTGCCCTTGTGGACTGGAAGTACTAGGACCACCTTCCATTTCACAGGGATCCTTCCCTCTTAATGAGATCTGCTGAAAAGCATTGCAGGTGGGGATACACGAGTACCCGGAGCAGCCAACCATGTAACATTAATGCCCGGCGAAGGGAGGCTTCTAGAAATTAATGCATGGTTTTGGGGTGGGGGTTGTGGCACAAGGCCTTGGCAGTGCCTGCAACTATTTCAGCCATGCATTAATTTCTAGTAGAAGCCGACTCCAGAGGGCATTAATGCGTTGTAATATGAGAATACTTGCATTGTTGTTTCTATTTTTCTGTTCTGTTCTGAAACTTACGGCTTTGTGTTGGCATGGTCAGGTCCTGCTTTTTCGCCGCAATGTGTTTTCTGTGGTCTGCTGTTTTATGGGATATACAGCGTTTGTTGCTGTGACAGCTACTGGTGCTACAACTTGACCTGGTGACCCTGTGATTAATAGTTGGGTAGGCATTACCATGGTGCATTTTGTCAATGTCGTTACCTTATTTCACTCTTCTCTCTCTTTTGCCATGTTACAAAGGAGTTTAGGTTCTAGTTGGTCATAACCAGCTGAGGTGTTTGGTTTGATCTGTTTTAGAGTTTGAGTACTTCGTTGCATTATACCAGCCTTAAGTGGAATTCTGGATCTGTGCTAGTGATGGCAAGTGGGGGCAAACAGGGCTGCTGGGATCCTGGTGCATGATTTTTGCATCTGTCACTGATGAGGATATTGAAGAGAACTGGGCCCAGGACTGATCCCAGTACCCCACTTGTGACTTGCATCTCTTCTGACTGGCATTTACCACCACTCTCTGTTTTCTGCGCACCAACCAGTTTGCCACCCAGTTGACCAACTTCTGACCACCCGAGATTATCAGTTTATTAATCTGTCTTCAATGTAGAACAATTTTGAAAGCTGTGAGATTAGTTTGACAGGACCGTCCTGTTGTAAAACCCATGCTGTCTTGGCTCCTGTGGATTCCAGGTGTTGCACTATCCTTTCCTTAAGGAGTGCCTCCATAATCTTTCCACTACTAAGGTAAGACTGATTGGTCTGTAGGTCCCTGCCTACTCCCTGCTATCTCTCTTGTGGAGTGGGATCACATGAGCCCTTCTCCAGTCTTCTGGGGCATCTCCTGTGCTCAGAGACTCCCTAAACAGTTCTGAGACAATGGCTCTGCTAGTTCCAACCTTGGCTCCTTTAGTAGCCTGGGATGTATGCCATCGGTTCCTATTGCCTTGTCCACCCTGAGCTTAGTGAGCTCTTATAGGACCCTTTCTTTTGTGAAGGGACTTGTGCACCTCCTCCCCATGTCCATGGTGCTGAGCTGTGGGCCCTGCCATACCTTCTGCTCAGTAAATACTGAGCAGAAGTATCTATTTAGGATAGGTGCTTTTCCTTGGTCCTCCTCCACAAACTTCCTTATCCCTTTTGATCTTAGCAATACCTCCTCTGGACTTTCTCCTTTCACTAATGTATCTATAGAAAGTCTTGTCCCCTTGTACTGTTTGTGCTAGTGTTTCCTCAGTTTGGGCCTTAGCCTGCCTTCCCTGCTTCCCATAGGGAAGTTGGTATGCCTCCCTAACCCGTCCGCTGCGTTCCTTATATTTCCTGAAGGCCAACCTTTTGGCCCTGATCTTTACTGCTACTGTTTTTGAGAACCAAAGTGGCTTCCTCCTTCTTTTGCTCTTGATTTTCTCCCTAATACAGTGCCTTCAGAAAGTATTCACCCCCTTGGATTTTGTCACATTTTGTTGTGTTACTACCAGAATTTTTAATGCATTGAAATGATTTTTCCCCCAGATTCACACAACATACTCAACAGTTTAATGGGCCAAAATATTTTTATTGTATAACAACAATTTATGAAACATTAAAAACTGAAATATTTTGTTTACTTAAGTATTCACCCCCAGTCAATACTTTGTAGAAGCGCCTTTGGCAGCAATTACAGCTTTGAGTCTTCCTGGGTATGTCTGTATCAGCTTTGCACATCTGGATTTGGGGATTTTGCCCGTTCTTCCTTGCAGATTTGCTCAAGCTCTGTCAAGTTGGATGGGGGCGTCGGTGAACTGCAATCTTTAAATCTTTCCACAGATTCTCAATGGGATTCAAGTCTGGGCTTTGGCTGGGCCACTCAAGGACATTCACCTTCTTGTTCTGAAGCCACTCAGTGTTGCCTTGGCTGTATGCTTGGGGTCGTTGTCCTGTTGGAGCGTAAATCTTCCCCCAGTCCAGGTGTATTGCAGACTGATGCATGTTCTCCTCAAGGATGTGCCTGTATTTGGCTCCATTCATTGTTCCTCTATCCTGACAAGTGCCCCAGTCCCTGCGCTGAAAAGCATCCACATAACATGATGCTGCCACCACCACCACCATGCTTCATAGTAGGGATGGTGTTACATAGAGTGCTGAGCTGTGTTTGGTTTGCGCCAGGCATAGTGCTTTGCATTCTGGGAAAGAGTTCAATTTTGTTTCATCAGACCAGAGAATCTTTTGCCACATGGTCTCGGAGTGTGCCGTGCCTTCTTGCAAACTCCAGGCATGCTATTATGTGGCCTTTTCTCAGGAGTGGCTTCCTACGAGCCACTCCCATAGAGGCTACATCTGTGAAGTGCTGCAGAGATTGTTGTCCTCTGGACAGGTTCTCCCATCTCAGCCATGGAACTCTGTAGTTCTGTCAGGGTGGTCATTGGGTTCTTGGTACTTCCCTGACCAAGGTTCTTCTTGCCGGTTGCTCAGTTTGGGAGGACGGCCTGCTCTAGGAAGAGTCTGGGTGGTTCCGTAATCTTTCCATTTCCTAATGATGGACTTGACTGTGCTCCTGGGAACTTTCAACACCCTAGAAATGTTTTATACCCTCCCCAGATCTATGCCTCCTCACAATTCCACGGAGATCTGGACAGCTTCTTGGTCTTCATGGTAGAGTTTCTGCTCTGACATGCACTGTCAACAGTGGGACCTTATATAGATAGGTGTATTTCCTCTGAAATCATGTCAACCATTTGAACTGACCACAGGTGGACTCCATTCAAGTTTTAGAGTGATCTCACAAGGAAATTATGCACCTGGGCTCAATTTGGAGTGTCATAGCAAAGGGGGTGAATACTTAAGAAATCAAGACATTTCAGGTTTTATTTTAAATTATATGTACAAAAATTCAGAAATTCTATTCCACTTTGACATTATAGAGTAATTGTGTAGATCGTGACAGAAAAATTCCATATAAATGTATTTTAATTTGAGTTTGCAACATCACAAAATGTGACAAAATCAAGGAGGGTGAATACTTTCTGAAGGCACTGTACAATGGGATGTTGCTTCAGGTATTGCATCCTTAATGATTGCCCACTTTGCCTGTAACCAGCTTAACTCTGTTGGCCATCTAGTCAAAGTCTGCTCCTCTGAAGTCCCATATTTTGCCTAGGAATGGGATGACTTAATTCTAGGGGCTAAATTGAACCATATCATGTGATCATCACTGGCCCCAGGTGACCTTCTACCTGAGATCTGTGATCCTTTCCCTATTATTCAGCACTAGATACAATATAGCCCTGTCTTGTGTGGGTTGTTGTACAAATTATTTGAGGCCCTCCCCTGCAGGAATCAATTATGTATCTAGTTCTGGTGGATGTTCTTGCTGATATTGACCAGTCTGTATTTGGCATGTTGAAGTCTCCTATTAGCAGAACCTCCTTTAACTATCATGTTTTGTGTGCCTTCTAACAGTAATGTGTCTATGTCCTCCCCTGGTCTGAGGCCTGTAGGCAACCCCAGTTCATATGGTTGTCCCATTTCTTGTTTCCAGGGTGACCCACAGTTCTTCTGGCTTCTTATGTGTATTCTGAATTTCTGTAGCTTTGATATTTTTTTTTATTTTAAAGGCCACTGCCCCCCTTTTTTTTTTTTTTTTTTTTTTTTTTTGTTGCACCTCTGTCTTTTCTGAACAATACGTAGCTGGGTACTGAAGTCTCCCAAGTGTGGTTACTGGTGAACCATGTCTCACTAATGGCTACTATGTCCAGTTTAGCATCTGTCATTGTTGTCTCCAGGTCTGGGATCTTGTTTCCTAGACAGCGGGCATTTGTGTACATGATCTTCCATTGGCCAGATTTTGGTGCATTAGTTGTTTTGATGAGGTCCGGCATTTCTGCTTGCATGTCATATGGTGATCCAGACCTCTTTCCTTACCTGATGATGCAAATTAACTACAAACATGCTGAACTCCTGTTTGATCACTAGCTGAGGGGTAGGGGTGTTCTTCCCATTCGATGTATCGGTGCTGCACCCTTTTCCCCATTTGCTAGTTTAAATATTCTGCAAAGACATCAAACTTCTGCCCTAATGCACTGACTCGCTACTTAGTCAGATGCAGTCCATCAATTTGAAGAACTTTCGCTCCCCAAACTGTTGCCAATTACCTACAAATTTGTGTCCTTTTTTCTGGCACGGCCTTAAGCCACATGTTTAGCTCCCTATCTCCCCTTCTCTGACTGTATCCGTCTGCCTGCCTGCCCCTCTCCCAGATCAGCAGGATCTCAGAGAAGGAGATGCCGGATGAAGTGGATGATAGTTTGTCACCCAGCCTGGTCAGGTGTTCCTTGGTCTCCACAACTGACCAGCTGGTGAGATCGATTAGTCCCTATGTGTACCAGGACGTCTGTGTTTTCTCCTGCTTGACGTGCGTGATTTTTAGCAGTGCAGTCAGTGTCGCTCTATGCTGATGAACCTGGGAGACATCTGACCATTGCCCCGATTAGAAATAGGTATCAACTCCCGAATCATGGAGTCTTCTATGATCAGAAGTGTTTTGGATTTCCTTTTGCTTTTTTTTGTTTTGAGCGAGTTGTGTACTGCACCCTCCTGTGCTGCAGTGTCCTTTGCCCTTTGATTTCGGAAATAGAGGCAGATACTTGTTTGTAGTTTTTCTATGGTTTGTGGAGGTGATATGTTGGTGAGCATCGGTGATGAGGCACCCGATTTGCGCCTCCTAACCACCTGCCAACCTCTTGGACTAACTACCTCTGCAGTCAAGGTGCTTCAGTTGGATGTTGGGGACATGGCGGGCAGTTCTTGTAAAATATTTACTCCCGAATATACAATTTGAGGCGCACAGTCTCTGCCCATGCTGCCTGGAACCTATCTATTATTGGCCCTGCCATGGCCAATGAACACACAGATGGTTATATAGGCCAAGGCAGGGCCAGTAGGGTTAAAAAAAAAAACTGGGTGATGTCTGTCTACCATTCAGCAGTTCAGGCAGTCTGAGTACCTGTTCATTTTTATATGTAGGAAAAATACTGGATACATCAACTTCCAGTTCCACACTTGATCCTAAGGAATTAATGTGTCTCTTTTGGGCCATTGTTTTTTTTTCTAAGTGTTTTTCCAAGCTAAGTTCCCAAGACAAGTACATAGTTACTCTGGTAGTTTAGGTGGCGATAGTCAAGAGCACTAATTTTAACATTTTTGAAAAAAGCCTGCAAGTGGTGGGAAGGGATCATATTTTGGCCCCAACAAGGTGGCCAGCCAATCCCTTCCACTTCCCTATAGCTTCAATCAGCAACTACATGGAGGCACGTAATGATGTGTTCTCAGGAGCAGTGTGGGCGTGTGTCATGGAAGTCGGTGGGGCTAATGATGTTATTGCTTTTAAATGCACATTAACATATACAGTGACTTTAGGGCCTTGATTGTGCAAAAATCATATGTCCTCCTGAGACACAACTTAGTAAATCAAAGAGCTACCATACCACACGTGTATTCCAAATTTTGTGCAAATCCATTGAACGGTTGCAAAGTTAACGCTAAAATTTGAGGTTAACATTTAAGTGCCTACTCAACCTTAAATATAGGGTGCAATCGCATTCACTATAATATATATTAAAAACAGTATACTTTGATCATCACTGTCCTAAGCACCTAAGCTACCAGAGTAAATAAGTAGCACCTAGCTCTTAGAAAAATCCTTCAACTTCTGTATGGTTTCTTTTCTTTGAGGTCAATTTTAATTTTGTGTTGGAGGCCTGTGAATTAAATTGTTTTCATTTTAATACTGCCTGTCCAGCATTATTCACGTTCTTGGAACATGCTCAGTGCTACTGACTGGGGAGGATTAGGATTCTGAGTAACACAGGTGTGGCACACCATCTTTGTGTACCAGTTTTGTAAAACTGGACCTCTTTGAGAGGTATCGAACCAGAATTAAATTCTAGGAGCTGAATCAGCAGCTCTATGGCAGTGTATTGCACAGAGTTCTGTGAGCCCCAAATCTGACACTGGTTTTGAGAAGGGAGGGTATGATTTGTCTAGCATTTCACACCTTCAACTACTCTGAGGAAGCATGCAGCTGTAATGACCCTGGTATTGATGGGGTTAGGAGTAAAAAGATAACATGGGGAGGAATTGTAATAAATTAGTGTTTTAACACACTATCTCGGCACTACTACTGCTACGATCACCACACACTGCAGCTTGGGGAAAATGAAAATGTGCCCATTTGAATTGACAGTCCCTTTACTAGTAGCTGTTTCAAGGGAAGTTGGATAACACTTGAAATGTGTTGCACTGCCTGTAAGAGAAGCTAGATTTGTCATTCTCAAACCTTTTGTCTGCTTCAGTTTTAATTCACACATTCATTGAATTGCTGAAGCAAAAGCAAGTTTTAGAGCAAACAGTCTAACTGTTAGTAGCTTGTGCTGTCTGGTTTCTGTATTTGACTGACTAAAGCAGAGGGATGGGGCTCACCTAACAGGATTTAGTACAGTAGTTACACATGCCTTTTGGAAAGGCATAATCTTTTTCTGCTACTAGATAAAATGACATGTTTGTAATTTGTAGGTGGTTCACAGTTACCTAATCATTCTTCCTGGTGGGCGGGCATCTTACCTAGTGCAACAGGTGGTCTGGATAAGCCCCAGACATTTCAGCAGTGTGGCTGCCTTCTTAGCATTTACTGGCCAGCACAGTTGCTGGTGATTAGAGATGATGGATGGGTAATTTCTTGCTTTGAGGAAACAGGATCCAGTGCACCCTCCCATCCAAATGCTGCTCAAAGGAGCTTGAAAAGTCTTGCTCACTCTGTTTTCTTACTCATTTCTTTCTCCCTTCCATGATTTTAAAAGGGTTCTTGGTTTCCTAAGTTGGCCAAGCTGTGATAAGCCTGACCACCGACGACAAGTTGACCCCCCAATAGATGAGGTACCTACTCTTACATTTTTAACGTGCCAACAGGAGCTGTGATACCACTGCCTTCTCAGTATATCTTATGTGGAAACTACACTCTGGTCCCTCCCCATGTAGGATTCTGGGATGTACATGTGAGCCACAGTCCCGTCCCCCAAGCGGGCCCCGTGTAGACTTTGGAGGATTCAGTACACGGTCAAAGGAGCAGCACCTCTTTTGTGCTCTGAATGTTGTTTTACTTTAGTCCTGTTTTTGTAAAGTATTCCTTCACTTACCTTATTGCTTTTGTCTGTTTTACTTTCATGGATCCAGATATTTTGATAGAGCAAAAGAAACTGAAAAAGCAGCTTAAAAAGGGGAGGGGGGATGCCAGTTCCTCTTATACTGAAGCAGGAACCTAACCAGGTGGGAGAAAGTTTGACCACTTGAGAAATCCTGATGCCGACTCAAGTCAGGAGGTTCTGTGGTGGAGTTGGCTGAAGCCATGAGTGAGCTGAGCAACCCACAGCACTGAGAACTGTAGCCCAAAACCTATACTTGAGGAAGAAGATTTGAGTCTTCCCAAGCACTGAACTTAGAAACTTGACAATCAGCCATTGACAAACAAGGAAAAAATGAAGCCAGACAATTGTGCAAAACTGTTCCAAAGTGGTGGTTTCGAAAGGGAGGGGGGAAAGCCCAGGTACCTCAAGCCGGTACTACTGTCAGCTGCAGTGAAATGCACTGAACACCTTTGAAGATGTAAAGAAATCTTGTTTTCAGTTATCTATGATTCAAAAACTAGACTCTAAGCTTGATGGGAAATTTGAAAAGACTGAACGAGACATTGTTTAATAAACAAACCACCGAAAATTCAAAAAGTGTAAAAGCTCTAGAACAACAGAACACTGAATTAAAAGCTAAGCTACAAACAACTTTAGCGTTAGCAACCACCTTGATGAGAGAATCGGTAGCTACAGCACGTAGTATTAAAATGATTGAAAATAATCAAAGGCTCCTTAACCTCTGATTTGTTGAAGTTCCTTTTGGATCACAGTCTGTGAATACGTGACCTGAGTAAACAGAGTTTTGCTGATTAGACGAATTTCCAAACTGGATACAGTCTGAAAATAATACCAGCTTTTAGGCTTCCACGTCGAGACTATGGACAGAGACTTGTGTTAATCCATTAAAAACTGCTTGTATTGTAAACTGCTTGTGTGTAAATGCTTGTATTGTATCATTCCTCAGAAAGCACCAGTTGTGCTCTGTTTCAAATTTTGCTGAAACCCTCAACAGGAGCCTACTTCACAAGGACTTGAAAAGTTCACTCTTCAGAATTTATCACTCAGTGTATTGCTTAGAGGAAGGATCATAATTCTTTGGTCAGAGGGGCTGGCCTCCCAATCCCTTCCTGGTCCCAGATCTAGCAGGCGCCACCCCTGCACTCTCACATTTTGTGATGTATTCATTTGGAGAACGGGGTGTGCTCTAGTGATAGTGGTGGGGCCAGTTTTTGAATAATGGTGTGTGTGTGTGTGTGTTTTTCCCCAATATCTTAGTGGATCACAAAGTCAAATCAAAGCCACAGCTCAACTAACAATGCAGACTGGGTGGGCCAGAGCTCTTATCTGCCGACAACATCTATGTATCTTGTTGTTTGAGCTGTGGCTTTGATTTGACTCCTGTGGCCATCTAAAATATAAAAAGTGATTTAAAACTGCCTTTTCAACACACTCTCCAAACTAATACATCACAAAGCGTGTGTTTGGTGGTGGTGGGGGCAGCACCTGCTAGTTTCAGGAACCAGGAAGGAAAGGGATGAGGTGGTCAGCTTCTCTGATCAAGGCGTTACAATCCCATCCCTAAGCAATACAGTGAAAATAAATTAGAAGAGTGGACTTTTAAGTCCTTATAAGGCAAGCTGCTGTTAGGCTTTGACGAAAAGCACCAAACTGGTGTTTTCTAATAGACTGGGAGCTTATTATTATTAAACTGGCAAGGATAAAGGGAGCATATTCTTCCAAGGGTAAGGTTTTCATTTACCCAGACGAGGCTCCTACCAGCGACAGAGGCGGAGATTTCTGGCTTTCAGGGAGGAAATGGGGGCTGTATTTCTGTACATAGTCCCTGTAAAGTAAAATAACTATTAATGCTGACGAGCGCTTATTCTTCGATGAGGAACAAGTTAAATCTTTAATTGGGCAACAGCTAGCTGAAAAAGGCCGCTCAGAGAGACTTCATTAGTAGTGATGACACCGACTTGAGGAGAAGCTCAGCCTCAACTGGTCCTCCATAGATTTTTTCCCTAATAATTAATGAATAAACTCCCAAATCTTTAGCAAACAGCAGAAACTCCTGCACAATATTACACCACTAGAAAAGAGGGCAATACAAACTCTGAATAACAACTATAACATTGTAATAAAACAAGCTGACAAGGGTGGAGCTGTGGTTGTGATGAACACAAAGGATTGCACTAAAACGGCACACGGACAACTGTCAAATACTGCTTACTATAGAGAACTCAGCGAAGACCCTACTATACAATATACAGAAGAACTTAAATCATCATGTCTCTACCAAACAACATCCAAGAAGAGTTAAAATACTAATTCCAAACAAACCTACTCCAGGACATTCTGTATGCTACCCAGGATACACAAACCCGGGAATCCAGGACTACCCATCATCCCTGGCATCGGCACACTCACGGAAAACATTTTGGGACTTATTGAATCCATTTTAAAACCACTAGTGAGAGCTACTAACAGTTTTATTCAGGACACCACCGATTTTCCTCAGGAAACTGAAACAAACTGGACAACTGCAACCGAACACTATCCTAGCCACAGTGGATGTCGCTGCTCTGTACACCAACATCCCACATGAAGATGGCATAGCAGCATGTCAGAATTTTTTAAGGAAAACGCATCCACAGGAGACATTCCAGAAACCACCATCAGCACCCTAATAAATTCATTTTGACATACAACAATCACTTTTGATGGCAAGCACTTTTTACAGGTTATGGGGACAGCCATGGGCACTAAAATGGCACCACAATATGCCAGTCTTTTCATGGCCTGCTTAAAGGGATCTTTTAAACACCACCCTTATAATCCATCTGTCTCCCTCCGATTTTATTGATGACATATTCCTGATTTGGACAGAAAGTGAAGAGTCTCTCAAAAATTCCAACATGATTTTAACAACTTTCATCATTCTGTACATCTCACTATTGAATATCCACCACCAGCATCATGTTTCTTGACACCACAGCCAGTATCACTAAAATGAACATATACAAACGGCTCTTTACAGAAAGCCCACTGACAGACACCGCTACCTGCATAATTCCAGCTTCCACCCTAATCATACAAAAACATCTAATCTACAGTCAGGCGATTCGATACCATCGGATCTGCTCTGATGAGAGAATAAGAGACAACAACTCTCCACACTTTGAATTCCCTAATTCAGTAGGGCCACTCCAAGACAAATTGATAGAGAATTTGAACGGGCCATACAAATAACATGAGACAGTCTGCTGGAATACAGGTAAAGACATCAAACTGACTCACACCTAGTGGTCGCTACAGCCCCATGCTAAAACCCCTTCAGGAAATGATCAAAGAGCTACAACCCATGCTGAGAGAAGATGAAACACTGAAAGACATCTTCCCTGAACCACCTGTTATTGCCTGTAAGCAGACCCCAAGCCTCTCTAACATAATGATTCATAACACTTCACTTCTCTCTACGCTACTCTTTCCCTTCTCATCCCCTTAGATCCCTCTAGTCCTGCCCTTCTCTCACCTCCACATTCTTCCCTTTTCCATTCCCTCATTTCTGTGTCCACTGAGTATATGCACATGCCATCCTTCTACACTATTGTCTCAAGCACTTGTTCTTGTATGCTCTGTTGTCTCTTATGGATTTGTTTTCAAATATTCCTCTGTACTCGGTCACATCACTCTGTTCTGTTATATCCACCATGTTCCACCCTGGCCCATCTCGCAACTCCACATTGAATAACTTTGTCCAGTTGGACAATTACAGTAAATATATTGTTCGATGTATCGATATCGCACTTGTAAAGAATGTCTCTGTACAATTATCCAAGATTGTGTGTTTTGTAATCTTTAAACCTTTTGGGACAGATATTCAAAAGGGTTGCGCGTAGGCAAGTCCGAACTTGCTTCATTCTGCGATATTCAGCAGGAGGCAGTTAGCCACAGAAAACATGCTGAGCAACAGCAATGCAAATGAATGCATGCTGAACTGGAGAGGAGGAACCATGCATAAACTGCACAGCCCGATATTCAGCCGGGCTGTGCAGAGTTATGCAGGCGCAACCCCAACCTGCACCTGCACAACTTTGAGCCAAAAAAAAAGGATCAAGTTGAGGGCCACCCACAGGTGAGCTGCTGCATTGCAGGGCAGCACAGCAGCTGCCACCTGTGGCTGGCCCTCAACCCACTCTCATACCTCTCAACCTTTGTCCCCAAATGTGGAACATTGCCTCTCAAAATGTGGAAAGAATGGGCAAAATGTGGAACACTTAATCAAATCTTTACATTAGAAGCTCACAACACTGTGAAAATGTTTGCATTTATGTTCAGAAAGTCTGCTATTAATTAAAATTATATATTTTGTATAATTTACTGTGAAGTTTTGCTTTAAAATGTTAACACTGAATGTGGGACAAGTCCTCACAATGTGGCACAGGGAGCTTTGTGAAGTAAAATGAGGAGCGTTCCTCATAATGTGGTACAGTTGGAGGTATGCTCTCTGTGTCCCCCTCACCAGCCCGATCGCAGGCAGCAGTGTGTCTCTTCCCCCCACACATCCCTGGTGGTCCAGTGGACCGATAAGCCCGATCGCGGGCTGGAGTATTCAAACACACCCACCTCCCAATCATATCCCTGGTGGTCCAGTGGACCGAAAATCCCGATCGCGGGATGAAGTTGTAACCCCAAAACACATCCCCTGGTGACCTAGTTGTCCCCCACACCCACCCACCCACGAAGCCCCACCGCTGCTCCCCCGCGGCGGCGGCGGCGGCATCCACCAGCCCGCCGACTGACTGCCCGGTGAGAGCTGCCCGCCCGTGGTGCAGGCAAGAGCCAGTGGGCGTGCAGCCCATCCGTCAAGACAGTTCAGTTTTGTGAATGAAATTATTCATAAAACTGGACTGTCTGGTGGTATGGGCTGCACGCCCATTGGCTCTTGCTCTGCACCAATGGGCGGCAGCCCTCACCGGCAGTCAGTCGATGGGGCGCCAGGCGGTCGGATGCTGCTGCCCGCCGCCGCGGGGCTGGGTGGTGGGCTTCGGGTGGGTGGGGGGACACTAGGTCACCAGGGATGTGTTTGGGGTGCCAACTACATCCCGCGATCGGGATTTTCGTCCACTGGACCACCAGGGATAAGGATCGGAGGTGGGGGTGTGTTTGAATACTCCAGCCCGCGATCGGGCTTATCGTCCACTGACCACCAGGGATATATTCGGAGGTGGGGAGTGTTTAATTACTTCAGCCCGCGATCGGGCTTATCAGTCCACTGACCACCAGGGCTGTGTTTGGGAGACACATTGCTGCCCGCGATCGGGCTGGTGGGGTATTTACGCTATGCCTGTGATCGGGCCAGTGGTGGGTGGATTTTTACGCTCTTTTGCCCACGATTGGGCTGCAGGGCGTCCTTCCCGACAGCTGCTGCCTGGCAGGGCGCCAGGCGCAAGTCCTCGAGGATCGGCGCACCTGCATGCTAATGGCATGCAAATGGGGCCATAATCAAATGCAAATGGCCCCGCGCCTTGCATGAATTATAGCCCCATTTGCATGTCACCTTTTGAATATCAGGATTTTGAGCATGGCGCAATGGTACTTGCGCCACCGCAAGTTGAATGCTCCACTTTGTCAACTGCGGTGGTGCAAGTTCGCTGTGAGTTGGGTGATATTCAAAGGAGTTGCTCAATAGCGAACTCCTTTGAATATCGCCTGGACACACCCTCGCGCAACTATTTGGCAAGCGCGGGCTTGCCTATGAATGGCTTAATTTGAATATCCAGCCCTTTGTATTACCTTGTCTGGTTGCACATATATGTTTGTAACAGTTTAACCCTAACCAGGTCCATCTTGAAAATGAGCAATGCTCAACGATGATTCTCCTGGATAAATAAAGATTTTGATTGATTGATAACAAACTCCCAGCAGATCAAAATAACCAGAAAACAAGAGGAACAGCACCATGTAACAGGGCAAGATGTAAGACCTGCACCCATATATGCTCACCGCCACCATAAAGACAAGCCAGAACAACATAATACAAATTAATGGATCTGTCACATGTCAGTCCAGCAATGTGGTTTACCTAATTCAATGCAAGAAGTGCACAAATGGTTGCTATATTGGGGAATCTAGCCAACCACTGAAAACCAGGATGAATCACCACCGTCACACTATAGTAAACCAGATTATCAGCACTCCAGTAGGAAACCATATTTCACAGATCACTCTATTTTGGATTTCTCTGTCTTGATAATAAGAGGCAACTTCAGAAGGACATGGAATTGAAATATATAAAACAATTTAAATCTAACATTTCTGGACTGAATCGGGACATCAGTTTCATGACCCATTATGGTAAACAGTAATTCTTCTTTTTATTGTGTACTAAATCATGTCTCTATTTATCACACTTTGGTTCTGTATCTCTCGTTTTATTTTTTCTGAGTTCTGCCTGTCCTTTTTTTTTTTTTTTAACCCATACCTCACATCCTCCCTGCCTCTCATTAACTCCTGAGCTGAGTCCCACCCATTCCTCTAGTTTTCACACCTCTGTTTATCTAGGCCTTTGTTCTTTTGTTTCTCCTAATTTCTTGATTTCTTTGCATCTATTAGGCATCCTGTTCATTCTACACTTTCAACAAGCCTCTGATCTCCTCTCCTATCTGCATGCTTTTGTTTTCCTTTTGTTTCCTTTCATCTCCTACTGACCTGTTCCTACTATGCCCCTCCCATTTCTTCTCATGTTTTTATTTTTGCATCTTAGACTTTCTTCTCTAGTTCCCTTTATCACCTTCTTACTTCACTTCCTGATTTAATTAATCCACAGTGGATATAAATACTGCTTGTTGCTCAGTTTTGCTATTCACCTGAAGAAGGGACCTGTATGGCCCAAAGCTTGTGTATAATTCCATCTTTGTACAAGACACTTGGTCCAATATAAGAGATCAAACTTTCTATCTTCTCCTGTTTTGCAAGGACCAATGTGGCTGAAATCTTCTTCCCTAATGATTTAAATCTAACACAGATATAAGCACAGCAGTAGAGGAAACTCTAGAGAATATTTCCCAGTTTGTGATGACAAGACGTCTGAGGCTCCTGTAGAAGCAGTAGTAAATCCATCAGAAGTTCTTGCAGAAGCTGAAAAGCCCAGTGTAAAAACGTCTTGATAGTGTTGATAATACATGAGTATGTGCTCTTCCTTTTGTGAGATCACACGAACTTAAGGGACATACAGAGAATAATGGATAGGCAAGTGTGTGTTATGGATTTTGTTTTACACCGAGGTGTGATGACTCATTAACCTCGCGAAAGTGAAGCTCGAGGTTTATGAGGTCTTCGCGACACTAAGGGTGTGTAGCAAAAAAATCCTTAAACATTTGACACTTCTTTATTTTTTTATAATTGCTGGTGCAGGGAGTGAATGGTAACAGCAGTTATGTCGTACTGCCAGAGACACAGACTCTCTCGGACAGACAGACACACACACATGCACACAGTCCCTGTCCAGTAAGGACATTTCTTGTTTGTTGCTTTTTATTTTGTCTTTAAAAGTGCTGCTGCTGACCGGGAGAAAACAGTCTCATTGGAGATTGCGCTGGTTGGACCAAGCCCCAACCAATACGATGATGGCAGGATCAACCAGATACATTTTCTCCCCAAAAGGCAGGATCGACCAGATAGTTTAAAAAACAAACAAAAAAATTACTTCAGGCGGTAGCATTGGTCAGTCACTAATTGAAAATTGTAGCTGCCATGTTTCTTGATGTGTTCGGCCCACCCACTCACAGACTAGGGGCCAATAATGTGGCGCTTACAAATGACTGACACTGCTAGTGAGAGAAAGTTTTAAGAAACACTGCAATAACCTGATTTTAGGTTATTATGGCATTTGACAGTACTGTAATCTGGTTGATAAATAGGGTCACCAGCAATTAATATAGATTTTAATAACTGAAATGATTGGATGTGTATTTTCCTTAAAAATATAAATATAGTATTAAAGTATATTGGTGATGTACTGGATATTTTGCTCTTTCTAAGAAAAGTTAATTTAATTTCTGGAGTACTGCAACATAAATTTTATTTCACCTGTTACCAGAATAATCCTTTTGATTATGTTCATAAATATATTGTATCCTACCCTGACTGCACTATTGGACTTAGCTTGTGCATAATGTATTTCTGTTGTGGGCGTAAATATGAACTATCATGTAAGCAATAAAGGCACAACAAGGTGTGGAGTTATTAGGGGATTTAAACACTCCTTATGTGGTGTGTCAGGAGGCACAGCCAGTGACTTAACCACACAAAAAGTGGATAAATCGCCTCAATAACTCACACCCTGGCTTGCTCCATATGCATTATACAATAGATCCTATGTGTAAAATAAATGTTAAATGTGTTTGTTTTTATAAATGCCATTCCTCAGCCGTAGGTTATGCAGGATTCACCCCATGGTCATGTGACGCTGTGACCAATGAGGTTATAGCATTTTCACACACCATTTGTAATTCATTATAACCATTCTTGAAAATTTGAATGCCCGTATGGATGTATGTTATTCCGCTTAGCTATCACTGTGTCTAATCCCATACCACTGCTTTGCAAAGAATGTATGTAATCAATAAAATTAATGCTCTGTATAGGTATGCACCAATGTATTGTAATGCCTGCACTACTTCACTGCAAAGGATATTTGTAACTGCTTAGCACTGCAAAGGACTTATCTCACTGTTTAGCTAACACTCTGTATAGGTATGCATCAAAGTATTATATTGTTTAATAATGTTTGTACATCTATCATCCAACCAGTTATGTAATGTTGTCTTTGCTGTACTACTGTCCTGTCTGTATTTGTCATCCTACGAGGAGCCTGTGGAAATGAGTCTGACTTGAAGGATTGTAATTCCGATAATCAAATAAATAAATATTACCGTTTGATTATTTTCTTTCCATGTTTAGCATGTGCATACAAGTGATTAATATACAATTCTGTATTGAAATATATAAATAAAAAGACTTCCCTCTGGCTGTTTGTGTTGTGTGTGTTTGTTTTTCATACAGAGCAGTAGCTCATAAGGGGCTTACAGGTGGCCAGCGGGAGCATTCTAAATAGAGATGAGCAGGCCAGAGCCTGACATGGCTCTGTTCAATCTCTGTATGCAGTTGAGAGCAAAGTTTGAGCCAAGCCTGTTATGATCAAAGTGTTTTGTCAGCCTGAACAGTTAGTGTAGTGTCTAAAATGTTCCGCTCCTGTGTAGAGAACAGCCTGCAGTAGCCAGGGCTCTGCTTGTGTTTTGGCTTGTAGAGTCAACCCAGAACCCTGGCTTGGCTCTAGGTAAAATAAAATTCCAGACTCGCCTGCCTCTACTAAATAGGAGATAACCACACCTCTCCAGATCAACACTTCATGACCTAGCAAATTCAACTCTGGCTCATTCACTAAGATTTAATTCTCGGTATAGAATTTTAGTGGACTCAGAATCCTGTGCTACCTGCTGTTTTTAAACTTGGTGCCATTTCTACACAGAGCCATGGCATTTTTATTTATTTCAGTTTGGGATTAATGTCTTTGAGTCAAGGACTCCTTTTAAAGGTTCCATGTAAGTGTTGAATAAATATTACAAAAATACAAGGTTTACGGGGCATTGAAGCATATACACAAGCAGTAATAGTAAAATGAACTTATACACATCAAATTAGTAAATATTAACAGATATACTGATTAGATAAGAGGAGGATGGGGAGGGATCAGCCGAAGGTGGCATCGCCTGAGGTGGGAGAGAGGTGGAGCTTTCACCCAAGTGAGGCCATCGTCAGTTAATTGGGGGTAGGGGAGTGGGTTAAGAAAAAAAAAAAAAAGGTATATAGCTGAAAGATGTAGAGGGGGTAGGTGAATGGAAAACTGGGGCGGTACTATCACATTAGTGCAGGCAGATACAATTCAGTTTAGGGCCAAGGAGAGATTTGAGCCCAGCTTTGAAGGTACTAATATTGGTAGTATCAGTATTTTACCTCCAGGACAAAGCGCTTTTGCTTAAAAACTAGAACTAAAACTTTAAAATTCACTGTATCTGCACCCTCTAGTATACAGATCCTAACCTGTAGTCACTCTACCCACCCTTGTCCGCTGTTTCTTTTTTATAGCCACTGGTGGTAAGGGGAGTGGTGTTTAGCTAGACTTAAAAGTATATAGCCCTATTTTCCATCTGCAGACTATACCGTGTCACTTCTAGAGGGTAGCGATATAAAACGCATATATCCTAAATCATAGTCCTGGGTAATTAACTACTTTTATGTCTCACCATCTATCTAGAAATTCTTTATCTCCTCTGTAGCGTAATTTCCCCGTGCTTGCTCTGACTGCACTGTGTTTTGTTTGCACTTCCAGATAACTATCCCCTAAACTCACCCAGCCTCTTCAGTTAACAATTACACTTCTTCTTAGTCAGGCTTACTCTCGGCCAGTTCCTTTCAGTCACCCTTCCCTATTATGCCTGTTATCTCAAGACCCTGTGATATGCTGGCCCGGTGGCACTGAGGTTGAGGCACTAGACGCCACGCTGGCAACTGGGGTTCAGGAACGAGCTTGGGGTCGGCTGGGAGGCGAGTGTTGCTGACTGCTCTCCTCTCTTCGGAGGGTTTGGGATCGCACCAGCTCAAAAGGCCCCAGTGGAAATCGGGGTTCTGCAGTTGTGGTGCAACTAGAGGGAGTCGGCGGAGGTCTGCATGCAGTGCCTTGACGTCATTGTACGTCCGCATTCTAGGGGAGCAAATACAGCGGAAAATGGTGGTCATTCATGGCGGCTTGATGGCTGCCTCCGCATGACCCCTCAGAATCGTTCCTGGCATAGATCCAGGCCGGGGTTAGGGGTTCCTGCCGAGGGCACTGTATGCTAGCCCGAGTGAGTGAGCCGATGGGAGTTGCTGGGGGTGCGGAGGATGGCGGCCGTACTATAGCAGACAGAGCCGCAGGAGGAGGAGGAACAAATAGATCAAAAAGAAATAAGACCCTATGATGTACTTCCTTGCCTGTACACTCTGTGGACCTTCCATCTCACAGCTACCTCACCTCCTCTATGTATAGGTCCCCGGAATTGCACCACTCCCATGATTTTATTCACTTGAATTTCATCGCCTCTGATCCTTCAAATATATGTCCCTCTGGGGCTTCCCATCAAAATTTCTGCGTATTGCCTGCCGTGTACTCAGATGCTCACACTACACACCCTCGTAAAGCCCCTAGCAGAAAAGGCCCACTGTGTTGTCTTTTTGCCTCTGTTCTCCTTATCCTTCTTGCTGGAGATGTCGAACTGAATCCTGGACCTCCTACTTGGCGGTCATTTAGTCCTCCATCCTGTTCCTCTCTCAAAGATCTCAAAGTAGCTCACCTTAATGTCCACAGTCTCATCCCCAATCTCTCTGAGCTTACTGTCTGGCTTGCCTACTACAACCCGATGTTCTATGCCTCTTGGAAACATGGTTGAAATCTGCCACCCCTGACTCTGCCCTTGCTGTTCCTAACTTCAGCCTACTCGTCATGACCATCCCGGTAAAAACATGGGGGCGGTCTACTGATGTATTACAAAAGCCACCTCAATATATCTTTAGTCCCATATGAGGTAGTCTTTCCACCCCCAGTGTAACTTGAATTCCTGCATGGGTTGCTCCTCCTAGGGAATGCAAACAAAAATCCACGTCATCTGTGTCTATCATCCTCCTAAGCAGGGTGTCAAAGGCATCTCCTATCTGCAGGTTAATATTAACCCCAAAATCTCCTGAAATGAAGTACTTCTATGTGATGACCTCAACTTAAATTGGTATGGAGCCAGTGTCAAGCAGTATGAATCACTGTTGGCTGCCTCTGGCCTTACCGGATCATCAGTGAACCACGCAAGGTGATGAAAGTTCTCTTTGACTGGATCCTAACCGTCGGTCTGACAGAATCTCCGTATCTGGGATTCTCCATGATTCTGTATCTGACCATTCCTCCACTTTCTGCATTTGGAGAGTCTGCTCCCTAAAGTGCCTCACAAAATCATCCGAGTGATGGACTTCTCCCATTTTAACCCTGAACTCTTTCTTTATGACCTTGCTCTCATTGACTGGTCCCAGTACTCTCTGCTACACAGGCCACTGCTGCTGTCTACCACCTTCTCGGTGTCCTCCAGCCCTCTACAGGACAAGCACGCCCTTGTATCTGAATGAGAGTAAGAGGTACCATTACAAAATGGCTGCATGGTAATTTATGCGGTCTCTCTCTCGAGCTAGGGATACGCTCTGGGAAGATTTAAAGCCTCAAACAACCTATCTGACTACCACGAATACCGGTGACTATGAAATAGCAGCTGTTATGGCTTTCTTGCAGTTAAGAGTGAGCACTGCAAGAATACCCTGCTATCCCTGCCAGGGATCCATGGAACTTTTGGCGGACCATCAGATCCGTTGTTGGTGGGTTATAGCAGGTGTGACACTGTGGATGATTGCTGGTGACAAAAACTGCACCAGTGCTGCTACCATTGCTACCGTTTCAATCTTACCTCGAGGTAGGACTCAGAGAGTGGTGTCGGAATTTTTTCCTCAGCATCACTTCCTACCCTCTGGGCACCGCGGGTTCTATTTTAGCACCTATGTTGTTTTCGTATATGCTACCGCTAGGGTGATTATTAGACGATAAGGTTTGGGTTTTCACTGTTACGCAGATGATACTCAGCTGTATATGTCTTTTGTGCCCGCCAGGACGCTGCCTTGTCGGTATTTAATAACTGCCTTGAAGAAATCCAAGACTGGATGAATGGGAGTTGGCTGAGGTTAAACCCGGAGAAAACGGAGGTGTTGATTGTGGACAAGGTCGCTGTGAGGTGGGTCTGCGGAGGATCACCCTCAGGCTTGTACTGGAGGTGTTCAACTGGTCAGACTTCAGATCGGTGCGGAATCTTGGCGTAATAATTGACGACCGCCTGACACTAAATCCCAGGTGTCAACAGTCACAAACTTCCTTTTTCATCTGAGGAATATTGCCAGGGTGAAGCACCTGGTTCCTCCAGAGGACCTTCCAACATTGATCACACGTCCGTTACCTCCCATCTTGACTACTGTAATTCCTTGTACCTGGGGCTATCGGGGTTGAACCCGCCGTCTGCAGCTGGTGCAGAATGACGGCAGCCTGGTTGTTGACTGGATCTTCTAGATCCAGCCATATAATGCCTGTGCTTGGCGGACTGCTGGCTGCCAGTGTTCTGGCTGAATCACCTTCAGGTTGGTTTACTGACCTATAAAGCCCTACATGATCTGGGACCTACCTACCTGAAAGATCTCCTTTGCTCCTACAATCCTCCCGCTCCTCCGATCCACTAGCGAGGATTGCTAGAGATTCCCAGGGTTCGTTTGAAAACATCAGGTGCTAGATCGCTAGTTTTATGGCACCAACCCTGTGGAATTTTCACCTCTCAGGTGCGTAGATTGCCCGACCGCCCTTAGTTTTAAGGGAGTTTTGAAACCCCAATTTTAACATAGCTTTTAAGGATTTATATTAGTTTTAATTTTATTGTATTTATTGTTTTGTGAATTTGTACAGGCACTTTGATTTTAAGAAAAGTGCCTTCTAAAAATAAGATGAATTGAATTGAATTGCAATGCCTTTAACAGTCTATTCTTGATCTTTTTTTCTTTCTTTCTTTCTTTCAGCTTATGAAATTTGCAGATAGGTGACCCTCGCTTGCTCTGTGTATCTCCCATGTTCTTAATTTATCCCTCACCACTGGAATTGTCCGCCTATCTGGAAAATGGCTTGTGGTGCCTGTTTTCAAACAGGTTGATCGGAAAATTATCGCCCCATAACCATCTCTTCCTGCTGTTAGCAAGATACTGGAAAAGGTGTTGGAGAAGCAGCTGTCAGACTGCTTAACTACACCTTTACTTCCCTGAACAGCACGGTTTTCAAAAAGGTCACAGTACTGGTACTGCCCCTGCCAAGGTGACATCTGAAATTAGGACAGCCATGGACCACTGCAAGCTATCAGGGCCATCTTTGTCGACCTTTCCAAGGCCTTTGCTCTTGTAGATCACGCCTACCTGCACCAGACTTCATTCTTCCGGTGTGTCTGGCCCAACTCTAAACTGGTTCTCCAACTACCTTACTGGTAGGTTACAGCTTGTTAAGTAAAAGAGCTCTCTCCACACCTGTTCCTGTTATGGTCAGTGTTCGAGAGGTCTATCTTAAGCCCTATCCTTTTCTTTCTTTTCATTAATGATTTCCCTTTGGGTCCCTCACCATAGTAGCACTACACTATATTGTGATTGTATGATTCTCCTTCCTGCTCAACTGCTTTTCATGTTATAAATCCCCATCTACAGGATGATTTCAATAAGCTACAGTACTGGCTATTGGCAAACAAGCTTGTGCTAAACCTAAAGAAAACTCAGCTCATGCTCTTTGGTTTTCTCGCTAAGCTTAAGCACTGTCCTGCCCACTAAAGGTTCTGAATCTTGATGGAGACCCAGTCAGTCACTCATGCTTCTTGAAATACTTCGAATCCCACTTGACCCCAGTTAGACCTCTCCTACATATTCAAAATGTATGCCAGGCAACAAACTTCAAACTTGGCTTTGCATATTGGGCTGGGGTCCCTACTGCAGCTGCACGAATTGCCCTTTCAAAGGAATACTTCTCCTCTCGGTTGCGGGCTGACATGCTTTCCTCTTGCTACTAAAGCTAGCCTTGCAAAATGGGATGTGGCCTACAACAACATTTGCCGCTTGCCCTTATCGCCTGCCTCACCCATCACTGTGAGCTATACGACAAACTCCACTGATGTCCCTTGAGACCATCGCCTCCCACGTTTTCAGCTGCTTCATTGACAAAATTGTCCAAATTGCCACCCTTCTGCCCCTCTCGAAACTCTTTTCAGCCAGCGTAGCCTTTGTACCAACTCTGGTTACTAGAGTCGCAGTCCCTCCTTGTCCCTAAAACTCGTAACACTCTCTCTCTGGCAATCATGCCTTTGCTGTCTGTGCCCCTCTTGTCTGGAACTCCTTACCAGTTCTCACCAGATGTACCTCCACCCATCGCTTGTTTTAAGAAATCTCTGTGGGCATACCTGAAGTCTGCCTCGCACGCAACTGTCCCTAGACTACCTAGGGACTCGCCTGAAGTCTGCCTTAGCCTACAACTGTCTTTAGATTGCCTGGCATCTCCCTGCTCAGTCTTGGTGTGCTCTACACAATACCATGACTGCCAGCCAAACCAGGATGGGTGACCATTGTACCCTATTCACCCTTGCAACATTAGCACTTACTGCTCCTGGTACTGGAGTCACTGCATCCTGTCCCACCTCTTGTGCCCTTGCATCCCTTCCGTGAATATGTATATTACCCTTTAATGTGACATTGTCCCTACCACTGTGCACTTGTTTTCAATGAAATGTTTATTACCTTTACTATTTGAGTGTTCTTACCACTGTGCATATGGTGTTGGTTACACTGTTCACTGCCTGTACGTTGTTTACTTGTTGTTGTTGCATTTTCCTTGTACTCTTCTGGTCGCACCTGAAAATAGGCATTCGTTGTCAGTGTGCCTACCTGGTAAACAAAAGCTAAATAAAAATAAATTTCTTATACATTTTATAGGGTTGCAGTGGATCCTGTTTGCTTCTGATATTGGCCACACACTAATAGCAACATTATAAAATGCAGGAAAAATATATGTAATTAAATGTCGTGAATGAGCCTGGGTTGAGCTTGCTATTCCATACCTTGAAATTCTTTTCTCCTCCAGCTCACATTGAACTCAGGATTCAAGCCACTGTCCCAGTTACTACAAGCTTTGCCCAGCTCTGCAGCACTTACCATATCCTGTTGCAAGCCCACCCTGTCTTTAGCAGTGCATTCGCAATCAAAGCAGATCACAGATTGTTTTATGGGGCTCTAGTCTTTGCACTTCCAGACCCGTGTCTTAGCCAACTGGACTGTAGAGTTTTCAACAGCAGGAGAAAGAAAGAAAAAAACAAACAAAAAACGGCTAGTTGACTGCTACTGCACGTGCTTGGCCTTTGCTGTGTGAATTCACGAGGAAGAAAATATATATAAAAACTTCTTGGGCCGACCATTTACTTAAGTACCCTCAATCTCTACTATTGTACTATCAAAAATAAGAACACAAATGGAAAGTCCCTATGCATTAATGTATTCCCCTGACTGCTGGAGACCAACTCTGGTGTTCCTCTGATTCTAGCTCTGGATGGAAGGATATGGAGATGATGGGGCTTCTGCTCTTTCTTCACCCTTATGGGCTTGCAGACTGTTTTGATCACTCATGTGACCATCTCGGCCATTACATTTCCTCCCTCACCCAAGACACAGGGCTGGTTCATTAAGAATTGCCTCAGAAAATCCAGGTTGTTGCTAGCAACAGTGTGGTGTATTCTGTACGCACCTTCAGTCTCCCACATAGTACCGTGATGTGCTCGCTGCACCATTTGGCTGTCAGAATGTAAATGTGGTACACTTTGTCTTTAAGAAGTACAGTACATTGTACACAACAGCAGTCCTTCCCCATTTTGCTTCCTGAACTAAGGCTTTAAATTGACTCCTGAATGAAGTTCAGGGCTGAGAAGTACATTTAAAACAACATAGATTTAAACTGAGAAGGGGAGGGGCTGAGTTGGATAGCAGGGAGGACGACCTTCCAGGGAGACCGAAGGTTCAGCGCCCCTCCCCAGAGAGAGAGGAGGACAAGAATGAGGAAGATACCAAGACAAAAGTGGAAGGGGCAGAGATGGGAAAAGGAGGGCAGGACACAGGGTAGACTGCAATATCCTGGAAACAAGGTGGCAGAGTTCCAGCAATGATGGTGATGGGGAGGTAGATATTGCTACCATCTCAGAAACCTGGGCAACCCAATACCATGACTAGGATCTCATGATCCCGGACACTAGGATCTCACGATCCCGGGATACAAGGTGTTCTGCAGGGACCGGAAGGGGAGGATGGCTATTACTGCCAGAGATGGGATACTATGTACCAGGGAGGAAGGGGATGAGGGACTAGAAGCTATATGGGTACTGCTCCAAAGCCCCAAAGATAAGAAACTCAGGATGGGGCGGTGTACAGGCCACCTCACAGAGCAAGGAGGTGGATAGGAGCTGGGGAGCAACAGGGAGGTCGGTGACAGAGGGAATACAGTTATAGTAGGAGACTTTAATTCACCTGGGGTTGTCTCAGCAGACAGCACCACAGTACACGCCTAGGAACAGGTACTGCTGGAGGCCATCTAAGATAGTTATCTAGTGCAGGGGTAATGGATCCTACTAGGGAGGGAACATGCGGGTGCTAACAAATGGAGACCAAGTCTGGGATGTGATAGTACAAGACCCTCTAGCAGGATGCGACTCCACCAGTGTGGTTCCTCCAACACAGGGAGGTAGTCGGCTAAGACAAGGATAAGAGTGTTGGAATTCAGGAAGGCAGATTTGGCAGAATGGGCCACACCCTAGAGGAATATTTAGCTGAAATTAACACAGGGATGAATGCTGAACAGAAGTGGGCAGTCATTAGGAAGGAATAATAAAGCCACAAACGTGGTGCCAAATCTGAGAGTAAGCAGTCCAGGTCAAAAAAAAAAACCTAGCTGGCTCAACAAGGAGGTGGAGGGAAAGTGAGGGAAAAAGATTGGCCTTCATTAAGTTCAAAAATCTGGGCATGAGGAGGATAGAGTAGTGTTCTCAAAGGCATCTAGGGAGATGACCAGATCAGTCAGGGCAGTAAAGGAGATAGTTGGCTCAGGGATCGGGGCGGAAGGGTTCTTTAAATACATAAGGGAGAAGAGGAGTTGTTGGGATGACATCGCTAGAATCGAGAGAGGGAGGATGGGTAGAACAAGGAAAGATCAGGCAGAGGCGGTCTATGAGTATTTCTGCTCGATGTTCACAAAGAAAGGGATGGCCCAATACCGCGAGAAGGGCAAGGATGGAGGGGAGAGAGATAACAGACTAAGTCATCCAAGAGGACAGAGTTCTGAAGGCTTGAAGCCTTGCGGGTGGACAAGGCACCAAGACCAGACAGTGTACACCCAAGGGTTCTGAAGAAACTCAGAGTTGTTGGCAGGCCCTCTGACGGACCTATTCGATATCTCCTGAGACGGGAACTTACCCAAGGACTGGAGGATTGCTCACGTGGTGCCCTTTCACAAGAGTGGACCCAAGGAGCAGCTGGGTAACTATAGACCGGTGAACTTGACTTCTATAGTAGGAAGTTGATGGAGACCATTCTGAAGGAGAGGTTGATAACCTTTCTCGATAGCAGTGGGCTGCAGGATAAGAGACAGCATGGGTTTGTCACAGGAAGATCTTGCCAAACTAACCTGATTGACTTCTTCAACTGGGTCATAGGCGGTTGGCTAAGGCCACGCTGTGGATGCCCTGTATCTGACTTCAGCAAGACTTTCGACTCTGTGACACACAGGAGGTTAATGAACAAGCTGAGGGACATGAGGGGGGGGAACTGGTGGGGTGGGTTGAGAGAGCTGGCTGCAGGGCAGACAACAGAGGAGCAGTTGTAAGGGGGACATCAAGCCACTGACCAAACAACAGTGGAGTACCTCAGGTTCAGTGCTGGGTCCTGTTTTGTTCAGTGTCTACATTGCAGAGGGGGGGTCAAGAGTAAGGTCTGCCTGTTCATGGACAACACTAAGATTTGCAAAAGTGGACAATGAGGAAGTGAGGCAGGCACTGGAGAGGATCTAGCTAAACCCGAACACTGGTCTAGGGAGTGGCAGTTGGGGTTTAATGCTAAGAAGTGCAAGGTCATGCAGCTTGGAGCCAGAAATCCAGGAACAGCTACTGGTTGGGGGAGTGCAGGTGATGGCTTGAGAGGAGGAAAGGGACCTGGGTGTATAGTCACGGGACATGAAGGTATCAGCACACAGTGTAGGGAGGCGGCATCAAGGGCAAATAGGATGCTGGGGTACACTGTCAGAGAGATCATCTCTTGAAAGGGAGAGGTCATCCTGCCATTGTATAGATCACTGGTGAGGCCACACTTGGGTGCATGTACAGTACTGGTGCCCATACCTCAAAAAGAATGTGGAGATTACTGGAGGGGTGCAGTGAGGCCAGAAATGTTCATGGGACATGGGGGTGCCATACGAGGAAAGGTTGAAGGAGCTCCAGGGTACACACCCTACAGGAGAGACAGGAGGGAAAGAGGGGAGGAGTAGCTCGCTGTGTAGGGAAGGGATAAAAGCAATGGAACAAAAGAGTAAACAGGGAGGAGAGGAGGCACTGTGGGTCACTTTAGAACTGAAATGGCACCACAATCTGCAGTGAGGAGTTTGTATACAGACCCCATGTCAGGGGGAGGAATGGACAAGGATATGATAGAAGGCATCCTTAGGATGGCAGAGAAAGGGAGATACTGTTGATTGGGACCTGAATATGCCAGATGTTAACTGGAGCATCTTTGCTGCAGCCATATCCAAGAGCAGGGCCATTCTCGATGCCCTACAGGTGGCATGCCTCAGACAGCTAGTTTTGGAACCCTCTGTGAGGAGCAGTCTTAGACTCAGTACTCTCAAATGGGGACAATGAGCGGATCTCAGATCTAGAAGTGAGGAGCCATCTGGGAACAGGTGACCGCCAAACAGTGGTTCACTTATAAACTCGCTACAGAGCCAAGCCATACAAAAGTGAGGGTACTGGACTTCGGAGGGCTGACTTTGCAAGATGGGAGAGTGCCTTAGAAAGGACTCAGCAAACAGGCTAGAAGGAAGGGTGGAGCAACAATGGGAAACATCAAAACTGCCATCACAGAGGCAGCAAGCCTTGTGTGAAGCAATAAACAAATCAAAACTAAAGAAAAGGCCACAGTGGTTCTCAGAAGAGGTGGTGGGGCTGGCCCAGTGGCGCTGAGGGCTGAGACGTTGGGCCTTGCCTCACTTGCCGCGGCACCCGTGTTCAGGAACCAGCACGGGCGCTGGGGTTGACGGGGTGGAGAAGGATCGAGGCGTCTCTGGACTGCTGTCCTTCTCTGGGGAGGGACACCAGCAATCGGTGAACTACTGGCGCCTAAGCGGAGGCTGGGGCTGGTGTGCTGAGGCTACAGTAGGGAAGGTGAGACAGATGCTCAGAGGAATGCGTGCGGGAGGCGTGGCGCTCCTTGTGGCGAGGCAGATGCTCGGAGGAACGTCGGAGCATGCACTCCTTGTGGCGCACCACATCCGCCTTAGGGGGAAAAGGAACACTGAGGAAAAAGGTCTCTGACGGGCCCCATGGCGGCTGATCTCGCAGGCGCCCCCCATGACTAGCAGCAACACCCTCCAGCACCAAATCCGTGAGAGAGGTGGATTGAGGGATCCGCCGCCCGCCATGGGGGCAAGCCATGGGGCAGCTGGAGGAAGAGCGAGGGCTAGGGGATCTGGCAAGAAGTGCTGCTTTCGGGATCAGAGGATAAACAAATTAACAAAAAATAGGTGGCAGGGAAGGTTAGGGAGAAAAGATAGCATTTAGGAAGTATAAGGAAACGCAGAAGGAGCAGGACAGAGAACTGTACTAGTTAAGGTAGAAGGAAGCAGGGAGGAAGTCTGAATAGCAAGGCACAAACTGAGGAAAAGATAGCCAACTCTGTTAAGAAGAGGATAAAACCTTTATAGGTACATCGGGGAGCGAGAAAGATAAAGGGAGGATAGGGAGGCTGAATAGAATAGACGGTGGGTGGACAGAGAGGACAGTGAAAAGCAGGGATACTGAACAAATACTTCTGCTCAGTACTCACAAAAGAGGAGGAGGAAGGTGCCTAATCCAATTAACAGAAGCACTCTGGATAGGTGGGGCCGATCCCAGTCCTTTCACAGGAGAAAGGGTTCTAAAGAACTCCTAAAACTGAAGGTGGACAGAGCAATAGGACCGACAGAATTCACCCCAAAATTCTAAAAGAATTAAGGGAGAACTAGTGACACCACTGACTACCCTTTTAACAAATTGTGGGAGGATGGTGTGGTACCGAGGACTGGAGGAGGGGGATGTGATTCCCGTCACAAAAGTGGGAGCAAGACGGAGGCAGAAACTGCAGACTTGTCAGTTTGACCTCTGTTGTAGGAAAGTGATGGAATCACTTCTGAAGGAAAGAATTGTTCAATATCTAGAGGCCAGTGGGGCTAGGACCCAAGGCAGCATGGGTTCTCAGCGGAAGGTCATGTCAGACAGATCTAATAGATTTCTTTGACTGGGTGACCAAAGTAGTAGACCAGGGAGGGACTGTGGACATGCCTACCAGACTTTAGCAAGGCATTTGACACAGTCCCACACAAAGATTAATAAACAAATTAGCCAGCCTCAGAGTGGGTCCCAGGGTGGTAGCCTGGTAAACGGTGGCTGGACAACAAGACACAGAAGGTAATTGTAAAATGGAGTCCACTCTGAAGAAAGAGGGGTTATTAGTGGGGTACCGCAGGGTTCAGTACTGGGTCCAGTCCTTTTTAATGTCTTTAAAAGTGACATTGCAGAGGGACTGGAAGGAAAAGTATGCCTCTTTGCAGACGACACAAAGATCTGCAAGAGGGTTGATACACAAGGAGGCATGGAAAGGATGAGAAGGACTTGGCAAGGTTGAAGGACTGGTCAGAAGGTTGACAGCTTGGAGTCAATGCAAAGAAGTGCAAATGATGCTCCTGGGAAACAAAACCCAGAGGAAGATTACACAGTTGGGGGGTAGTAACAACAAAATGGAAAGGGACGTGGGGTAATCATATCAGATGACCTTAAGGTTAGAAGCAATGTGAGAAGGCGGGGGCTGGGGATACTGGAATGTGTAGGAGAGGCATCACCAGCAGAAAACGGAAGTTATCCTCTGTATAGACAGTTGTGAGACCCTACCGGAGTACTGCGTCCAGTTCTGGAGATCCCATCTCCACAACGACATAGACAGGATGGAGACAATCCAGAGGAGGGCAACTAAAATGGTGCAGAGTCTGCAGGAGAAGCCATACGAGGAGAGACTAAAGGAGCTTAATATGTATACCCTTGAGGAAAGGAGGGAGGGGAGAGGGGACATGATGGAAACTTTTAAATACCTCAGTGGAATCAACAAAGTCCAAGAGGATAGCATCTTTCAGAAAAGACATGTGCAAGAGCAAGGGACACAATTTGAAGATGGAGGGGAACGGCCTGGGGCAATGTAGGAAGTATTTTTCACAGAGAGGGTGGTGGACGATGGAACAGCCTTCCTGAGGCGTTGTGGGGTCTAAAACTGGGAGAATTCAAGAACGATGAGACGGACATAAGGGCAACTTGTGGGGGTAGGAAGATATAAGCTGTTGGTTAACTAGGATCTGCAGCTTATCCTGTAGATGGGGAAATGGGCAGACTAGGGTGGGCCGTTGATCTTTATCTGCCGTCAAAGTCTTAAGTTTCTGTGGTACTCGCTGGAAGACAGAAGGGTAAGAGGGACATGATGGAGACCTTTAAGTACTTGAAAGGCATAAACAGTCGGGAGGGAGGGAGGATTGTTCTGCTTAAAGGGGGGAGGTCAACTAGGGGCACAGTCTGAAGTTGGAAGGGGAAGGTTTAGGAGGAGATGAGAGGCACTACTTCATAGAGAGTGGTGGCAGGTTGGAGAGCACTGCCAGAGGAGTTAAAGCCCGAGTGCTCTGTGATGGCACTTGACTTACAAGGTGTGAGAACCGAGCTTGTTCATCACTCTTATGGGTGATTTTATTGTCAATAATATATTGGTGAGTTAGAATGTGCTTCCAAAGAGGTGGGTTCAGTGAAGATGGTGGGCAGCTTCAAGAGAGGCTGGATAGAGTTGGGGGATACATAGAAACATAGAAGTTGATGGCAGACAAGGATCGCAAGCCCATCCAGTCTGCCCATTTCTTCTACCTTATATAAATGTGCCACTGGCTTTTGCTCTGTGAATGACCTATCTATTCATACTCCTCTGTATTGCTCCCTTATGCCTATCCCATGCCTGTTTGAAGCCCTGCACCGTATTCATATCCACCACTTCCTGAGGTAGGCGTTCTGTGCATCCACCACCTTTTCTGTGAAAAGAACTTCCTCACATTACCCTTAATTGGCCTCCTCTAATCTCATGCTGTTTCCTCTTGTCCTATTTTTCTCATACTGAAACATGTTAGACTCTTTCATCTTGTTAATGCCTTTAAGATATTTGAATATTTCGATCACTATCAGCTCTCTCCTCCTTTGCCTAGGGTATGCGTGTTGAGCTCTGTTAATCTGTCCTCATATGTTTTCTGATGCAGTCCCTTCACTATTTTGGTTGCCCTTCTGACTGCCTCAGTTTGGTTAATGTGCTTGTGAAGGTGTGGGCTCCAGTACTGCACGCAGTACCCAGATGGGGCCTAACCAGTAATCTTGTAAAGAGGATTATTACCTCCGCCTTCTGACTTGTGATACCCCTACTAATACACCCCAACATCTCCCTAGCCTTACCTACTGCTTTAGTGGTCTGCTTGGATGATTTCAGGTCATCGGTGATGATGATGCCCAAGTTTCTTTCTTCCCTTGTGACTACCAGCAACTCCCTCCCAGCCTATAGGTGGCTACAGGGTTTCTCTTCCTTATGTGCATGATCTGCACTTCTTTGCATTAAACCCCAGTGAGGGTCAAAGGAGGGTGGACTGAGGGAAGGGCAGATGGGGGCAGGGTGAGTAGCTTAAGCTGAGGACCCTGCAATACACCAAGTAAGCAGTAACCCATGACAGGGTATGGGGCTATTGGGATTAACACCCGGTGCGTTGTGAGGCACGGGCCACGCGAATCGGGACTAACCAAAATAATTACCCTTGTGTACTTGGTAATATCATCATCATCATCATCATAAATGCATATATATGTGTGTGTGTGTATGTATATAGCACTGCGTGTGTGTTTATATATAATAGACCCACTCTAAGGTGAGCCATCTCACACTCCCAATGATCATGCGCCCTGGTGTGTGTAAGAAACTTTTAAGTACCTCAGTGGAGTCAACAAAGTCCAAGAGGGTAGCATCTTTCAGAAAAGAGATGTGCCTTAACAAGGGAGACTATTTGAAGATAGAGGGGATGGCTCTAGGGGCAATGTGAGGAAGTTTTTTTTTTACAGAGAGGGTGGTGGATGCATGGAACAGCTTCGTGAGTTGGTTGTGGGGTCTAAAACTGTGAGAGAATTCAAGAAAGCATGGGACAGACAAAAGGCAATTCTTGGGGGGGTAGGAAGAAATAGGCTGTTGGTTAACTAGGATCTGCAGCTTATCCTGTAGGTAGGGAAATGGGCAAACTAGGTGGGCCAAGGAGTCCTTATCTGCTGCCAAAGTCTATGTTTCTATGTTTCATCCACACGGGGATAATATAAAGGCCACCAGCTCAAGAAGAGGACTTAGGGAGATGATGCTAGCTATCCAAAAGATGGTGCACAAGGGCGAGGTATTGCTGGTTGGTGATTTCAATATACTGGATCTAGATTGCAGCCTCCCCACAGCAGCAACAACTAGAAGCAGGTTTATCCTGGACTCCCTCCAGGGAGCTTTCCTTAAACAACTGGTCGTAGAACCCACACAGGACATGGTAATACTGGACTCGGTGCTCTCAAATGACAGTGTGACAGGGGTTACAGCATGGGAGCACCTGGGGAACAGTGATCACCGGTCCATGGTGTTTGAAATAACAGAGGGGGCAGAATCCAGTCATAAAAAGACAAGAATCCTTGGGCCGGATATTCAAAAGGGTTGTGCAATGCGCAATAGGGTTGCGCCAGCGCAAGTCAGAAAATGCACCATTCTGCGATATTCAGCAGGAGGCAGTTGCGCCACTGAAAACATGCTGAGCAACAGCGCGATAATGAAGGCATGCGCAACTGAAGGGGGTGGAACCATGCATAAAGTGCGCAGTGCGATGTTCAAAGACTTGCTCAATGCGCAACAGTGGAGCAGGCAGAAGTTGTGCCATAGCGGAAATGAGCCCAAATAAAAGGAGCAAGGAAGAGGCGCAAGAACGCTACAGGGAAGCCACATGAGGCAGGGAGAGACAGAGTGAAGGAGAAGAGAAGGGCAGGCCAGAAACCACAACACAGAAGAGGGGAAAGGGAAGGTGTGTGGGGCCACAGAGAGCAGAGGCCAGTAGGTGTACCCGGTGCATTGGAGGTAGCAGTCAGGACAGTGGAGGAACAAAGCAACAACAGCTGGTGGGGACACAAGCCAGGGACATGGACAGTGCCACCTTCCACATGGAAGCTGTAATGAGGGGGGTGAGAAGGCATGCTACAGGGGGACGTGGCCGTAGAAGGGCCCGTCGGCGGTACGCCCCCAATAGGCAGTACCGAGCCCGCACCAGCTTTGAGCTGTACATAGATGTTGAGATTGTGGGCCGGTACCGCCTGAACAGGGCAATACTGAGGCGGCGCTGTGCAGTGATGTGATACAGGCACCCACACAACAGAGTCATGCTCTGTCAGTGGAGACAAAGGTAACAGCCTGCATGTGCTTGCTCACCAGGGTACCTTCAGAGACCAACAGGGATACCACAGGCATAACACAGTCGGCCACATCATGCATCCTCACCAATTCCTCAGCGCACTCTGCCACATGCTGTGGAGTACATCCATTTCCCCAGCACCACGGAGCGCCAGCAAACATACAGGAGTTAAAAGGGTAGCATGTATGCCTGGTGTGCTAGGGGCGATAGACTGCACCCATGTGGCCATTCACACACCACCTGGCCCTGATGGGGCTGCCTGACATGAATTGGAAGGATATGCCAGTGTCAACTGCCAGGTGGGTGTGTGATGCCAGTGGGCGCATCATCAGTGTCTGTGCCATGCACCCTAGGGGAGCACATGATTCCTTCATCTGGTACCAGTCAGCACTGTGCCATCGATTCGAGAGTGGGGAACATCCCCACAGGTCATCTAGTGGGTGAGTATGCATGTAGAACTGACAAATCGTGGGCAAGGGGGTAAGCCAGAGGTGCCATGGGTGTGGCACACAGGGTTTGGGGCAGTCTGAGCCTGAACAAGACACTAACTTCCACTATCTCCACACAGGTGACAGTGGATACCCACTCCATCCTGGCTGCTCACCACCTACCAGTGGCCCATGACCCCGCCAGCAATGCTTCAATGAGGCACATGCCACCACACGCAACATCATTGAGCGGGTGTTTGGGATGCTGAAGGCGCGTTTCCATTGCCTGGACACCTCTGGCGGTGCCCTACAGTATAGCCCCTCAAAGGCCTGTGGGATATTCCTGGCCTGTTGTATCCTGCACAACATGGCCAAAGACTGTGGGATAGCCGTACAGGTCAAAGAAGGGGACAGCGATGGTGACGCCAGTGACGATGGGGATGGGCAGCCGCCCCCCTTGGACGACAGGACCCTCGACTGATCCGGCTGGCCCAGCTGCACGGGACACCATCACAGAGGAGCACTTCAGCCAACACAGGTAAGTCATGGGGCGATGTGCAACCACCAGTGGCTGGGACACCACGTACACATGGAAACACACCAGGGTGCATGACTGCAAAGGAAGTGGCAGGGCACAGAAGCACACACATACAACCAGGAGGGTGAACAGTAACACGCCACATGGATGGACACACACACACACAATAGGCACAAAGTGCACAGGGGTCAGGTGCAAAACAGAGCTGGAACACAAACCCAGCAACACAGATGTCCACAGGCCACCACATCCACTGACTGTCTGTGCGTGTGTCAGATGCTGGGCACCATCACACTTTGGTGTACAGTGCAATGCAGGCATCATCATGCACACGTACCTGTGGACAGCAGTCGGGAGGGTGTGCAGGTGGACCGTGTGTCTGCGTGTAAAGCTGGGCACCCACTGGTGCACTGCCCACCAAAACGCACAATGCACACAGGGCAGCACCAGACAGTGCCCACACTGGGAGACAGGTCAGTCTTGTGGCACAGTGCCACGTCTGTCTCAGATGTGTGGGCGGCCCTGCTGAGACCCAGCAGCACTGGCAGGCTGAGCACGGGCCTCATGGGGTGGCACCAATGGTCAACCAGGGGTTCCACTGCACAAATGCGACCGTGCCCGCACAGGTGACTGCAGCACACCGAACATACCTGCACCAGGAGTGCTCGGGATGCCCACAGCTGAACCTGGCATCGACAGGGTGGGTGTCGCACGACGCCAGGAATGGGGAGTGGATAGCGAACTGCGTGGTGTGAGCGGACATGTGCACCTGACTGTGTGCCCATTGTGGCCATGACAGCAATGAACACCTGTGCATGCCTGTGAAAGGCAGCAGTCACATCCTCCCACAAATGGTCAATCCATGACAGGATCCTATCAGTGTCCCTGCTGTGTTGCTCCTCGACCCGCTCCAGAGCCACACACAGTGCCTTCATGGACATTGCAAGCTGCATCTGCTGCTGTACTGATGCCTGCAGTAGGCGGGTGTGCTCATCAAAGAGGTCATCTGCCACCTCGGCAACCTGTCCCTCAGGGTATGGAAAGGCCTGATGTTCAGCACCCCTTGAGGGTGGGCGCTGCTCACCAGGACCAGGTATGGGCAAGTCCACAGGCGGTGCACAGACACCACCGCTAAACCCTGTATCCCCGGTCCTGGTGGGTGACTGCTGCTGCTGCTGCCCCTCTGCCTGCTGTGCCCAAGGGATTGGTTGTTCCACCGCTGTGGCCGCAACAGTGCCACTGACCTGACCAGCCACCGGTGCTGCCCGACCGATGCTGACAGGTACAGCCTGGGACTGTGCTGACATGCTGGCACACATGTCAGAACCAGCCAGGTCCATGGGCGTGCGCTGGCCTGCTGTGTGTCCATTCCATGACACACACATGTCTCTGCCCATAATGGTCATTGCATCATCAGTGGTGCAGGTCTGTGCCACAGCCACAGCGTGCTGGCATCCTTGGATGCCAGACCGCTGAGACACAGGAAGGGCCTCCCCCACACCTGTCTCGACGACATCAGTGTTGATAGCCAGGCGGACCTACTGTTGCAATGCACGCCGGCTACCTGCAGAGGTGGATGGTCCCTCCTCCAACTCCAGATGGCTGTCTGCAGTGGACAGGCCCTCCACCGCTGACCCCTGCAGATGCGCAGGATCTGTAACAAAAAGTAAGGACACGTTCGTGCATGTGATCTATCCTCCCCCCTGACAGACCATGACGTACCATGCAGTGATGGGCTACCACCTGTCTGGATGCCACCTCCTGGAACGCCCTCAGTGGCACTACACTGCATGCTTGCAGCAAACCTGTCCTCTGCCGGAGTCAGCTGCACCACCTCTGGCTGGCCCCCGCCTGTTGCAGCACGTGCTGCCTGATGGCAGCCACCTTCTCCTTCACCCTCCTCCTGTCGGTACCCATCTTCTTCTTACACTCCTGCACAGAGCGCTGGTGGCTACCATGCAGGTTGATGGCACGTGCCACCCCCTCCCATGCAGTAGCATGGTCCTGAGGGGTGCCCAGCCGTCCACTGAGCAGTGGCTCCTGATCGATGTAGGCCTCGAAGAGTGCATCCGTCTCGGCCTTGGTAAAATTGGGCCTCCTCTTCCACCCACCATCGTCCTCCTCACCCAGTCCTCGCTCGGTCATTTTTCAGCCTGTATGGGTGACAGTGGTGACCTGTGACTATGCAGTACAAAGCAAGTCCCTGAGACCACAGTCCAGAACCCCACACAGCATGCAACTCACCTATAAACTGCAGTAACCGAATATGGCCACTGCAGAACAGTGTCGCAGTTTTATGGCGCAATCCATGCAAATTAGGTGTGGAGCAACTTTAATGAGATGCAAATCGCGCTACTGCGCAATTGAATGGCTGATCAGATGATCTGCATATGACGGCTGAATATCGCGCTTTTGCGCTTTGCGCAATTGTGTTGAATGTGCTGAGCCAATGGCGCAGTTCTGTGGCCTGCGTAGTACACCACACTGCGCATGCCCAGGTAGCTTACACAGGCATCTGCCACGCTGATGATGTGCTGTGCGCGGTAGGCAATTCAGGGCATGGTCACCATTGTGCCAGTGGCGCTATGGCGAGGGTCACTACATGGTGCTGTGGCACAACTGCGCAATAGTTCGCTTTGGTGATGGCACACAGGCAACCAATCACACTAGATGCATAGACATCCGATAGCTGTCGCGTGGCCTTGTGCCAGAGACCCATGACCCTGTGCCCGACCTTGCCCCCGGCGCTATCGTCTGGCATGACTGCACCTCTATCACACTGTTCGGTACAGCGCCGATAGAATGCGGCGGCTGAGCCAACAGCACTTATAGGAATGGTGGCAGACGCGCAGCACCTCCACGGGGTTGCCGTGCTGCAGAGTGCCATGCTGTCTACTATAGCATTAGAAATGGTACACAGGAGAGCCCCTCAGTGGAGTGCCCTTGAGCTGGCCAACCTTGTGGCCATTGTGGAGCCACACTATGGCCCACTGTTTGGGGAGGTGCCACTGGACAGGGCCAGGCCACAGGTCTGGCAAGAGGTGGCCACTGACCTGGAGGCAGCCACTGGCCACAGGAGGATGGCAGAACAGTGCAGGCACCGGTATGGGGACCTGAGGCGGAGGAGGCGGAGCTACTGGCACATCTGCGGTTGCGTGCCAGGAGGGGCGTGGTGCCTCATCCAGGTGGGTGATATGTCTACACACTTGTATGGTCCATATGGGTAACACTGTCTTATGTGTCCAGCACATAGGGGAGGGATGGTCTAGGGTTGGCTGTGGCGGTGTTTACAGGGTATGGGATGGGTGGGTCTGGCTGGGTGAGTGGGCACACACATTGGGGCAGGAGGAATATGCTTTGGGTTTGTACTGATGTGTTTCTCTCCTTTTGTCTCCCACAGGCGTGGCTGAGCGGAGGAGGAATGTGGAGCAGCAGCAGAGGGTGGGGGACGCTGCACGGGGGTATGTTGGGGACCAACCCCAACGCCAGCAACAACCCAATGAGGGTGAGTGCCATGACACCATGATTGCTATTGCATGCTGTGTGACAGGGTGGGAAGCAGGGCATGGCCACCATCCATGGACACCACTGCCATGCATGCGACATGTGACAGTCAGCATTGTCCAGTGGTGCTGCATGTCTGGGAGTGCATCAATGGTGGTCCATGCATACACTGGGCACATGGCTGTGGCACTGCCTGCCCAACGCATAGCCACGTTACTGTACAGCCTTGGTTGTGCTGTGCTGGACATGGGCGGTGGGTGTGTGCAGTGGTACACATGGCTGTTGCTGCCTGGTTGGGCATGTCTTGTGGACACGGTCACTGTGGGTGGGTGCACACCATCACAGGAGCGTGGCACATGGCTATATGCCATGCATAATGGTTGGGCTGCAGGGGGATGGACAGTCACACCCATTGACTCAGATCCCTTGTCCTAGGTGTGTGGATACTCCTGCGAATTGAGTGGTCCATCCAGGATCTTGTGCGGGTGGCGCAAGAGTCCCTTGCTATCCTGAGGGATCTTCATCAGCATGGGGTGAGGAGGAGGAGGTGACCCAGGGAATGGCCCCAGGCAGCAGAGGACCAGTCTGGCCACCGATGACCACAGACAACCTCCCGCCTTGATCAACCCCACACCCCACCTTCCTTTCCCATATGTTCACCTTGCCCTTACCCACCCCACCTTGTTCCTGTCCCTCCACCCCATGTTTGTACATAATTGTAAATAGTTGTTGTTGTTGTTATATTTTTGAATACATTTATTTTGATATGAATACTGTGGTGGTCTCTGATTTGCAGCTGGCTGTAGGTGCTCAGTTGCAGTGGTGTGCATGGCATCTGGGGTGGTTCAGTCATGTATATGTGTGTGAGTGCAAGGGAAGTGTCTCTGGTGTGGGAGTGGCTATCAGTCGTATCTGTGGTGTGTATGTGTGTGTGTGTTGTTCTCTGTGCTTTGTATTACTGTGTGCAGTGGTCCATGGTGCCTGCTGTGTCCACTGTGCCCCTGTCAACCCGTCCTTGGCCTGTGCAGCTGACACCCTTGCATGTCTGTGGCCTCGCGAGGTCTGCTGCCTTGTCAGTGGTGGCTGTCCCTGCAGGTCATCCGCTGTGACCGTCACAATGCTGGGTTGCCTCCTGTCAATGGTGTGGTGCATGTTTGCCTCGGGTGACACTGTGGCCTCCACAGTTGCTGTCCCACCTCCATGCTGTGGCTTGTGTGTGTTGCAGGGGCTGTGCACCACTGTCTGTGACTTGTGATCCAGGCATATGCTGGTGGCGTACAGGGCCACAGTTCATGCACAGGGTGGGTGTCACCCCTGTGCCATGGAGGACTGCAGGCTGTGTGTGCACAGTTTACATGGGCCCACACTGGGGGCTTGGATGCCACACTACTGTGTCCCTGTGTTAGTGTCCCCATGGGTATGGGTGTGTGTTTGCCCCTGCACTGTGTTGCATCCAGTGTGCTGCATGCTCCACGCTCCACTGTGGGTGTCTGTGCTGGCTGCTGTGGCTCATGGTGGGTCTGGCTTGTATGGTTCTGTGGTACACGGGTTTGCAGTGTGGCAGTGGGGGTGGTGGTATGCATGGGGATTCCCACAGTGGTGGTCACTGCTCATGGGGGTGTCTTGAGGTCACGGTGCAGAGTGTGCTGTGCATGGGGGGGCTACTGTGCCATGGGATGGTCCGCCCTCCTTGTGTCACAGTCTCAGCTTGCCGGTGGGTGTGCTGGGGCACCATGGCCCAGCTGTGCTTTGTTTGCTTGTCCCCATGGGCCGGTGGATATTCCAGCCCTCCACCAGTTGTGCTGTGCTTGGGGTGTGGGGGTGCATTGTCAGTTCTGCAGTGTGTTCCTGTGCCCATCTGTGGCATGGGTGGTGGGCCCCTACCTACCTCCCTGGTTGTGCAGTTCCATTGCTCTGCTGCTGGGGGCTCCTGCTTGCAGCTGTTGTGCCTCTGGGCTGCTCAGCTGGGCAGCCCTTGTTGCGTCATAGTGCATCGTATCTGCTCAGCTTCCCCTTCCTAGTTGGCTTATGGCACAAATTGTGCAATATTCAGACCTTGGCTGTTGGTGCAGTTTGGCTTGCTCCTTTTGAATATTGCATCTATTGCACATGGGTGCAATGGACTTGTGCTTGCTTCTGCTATTACGCACTTTTGGGCACAGTTTGAATATCCAGCCCTTGTCTTTAAAATGGCAGATTTTAGAAAGTGGGAAAATGCTTAGAAGAGGCATTGGTCGGGATAGGGGAGAAAAAGGAAGTTGAGGAACAGTTGGCGGTGATAAAATCAGGAATAACAATGGTGGCTCAATTCTGTGTTAGGCTAGCAAGGGGAGGAGAAAGAGGAGAAAGAGGAGACCATTATGGATTTTAAAGGAAGTAGCCCAAAAAGTTAAAGCAAAAAAAAAAAAAAATGGCATTCAAGCAATTCAAAAAGACACAAGAGGAAGGGGACAGTGACAGGTACCAGGAGAAACAAAGGGAGGCAGGAAGGACAGACAGGGACGCCTAGGCACACATGGAAGAACGCATTACAAAATTAGTGGTGAGGAGGGATAAAACCTTTTACAGGTACATCAGGGAGGAGGAAGGAAGGCAGAGAGAGGGATTGTGAGACTGAAAGGGGAGGACAGGTGTAGTGTAGAGGATGACAACCAGAGGCAGGCATACTGAACAGATATTTCTGCTCAGTCTTTACAGAGGAGGGGAAGGATATGGGCCAGAATTGAGTACAAAGGCAGGATAGACACAGAAATGGATACAGATATTTTCTGAAGGAAAGGGTCCTAGGGAACTAGGCGAATAAGAGTCAATAAGGCTGTGGGACCAGATGGGGTACACCCCAGGGTGCTGAGGGAGCTAAGAGAAGTGGCGAAACCTCTGGCAACCCTTTTCAGCTTGTCATGGGAAATGGGAGGAGCCCAAGGACTGGAGGAGATCTAATGTAGTCCCCTATACAAAAGTGAAAATGGAGGAAGCGGGGAACTACAGACTAGTCATCCTGACTTCAGTAGTGGGAAAGATCATGGAAACACTACTGAAGGAAACAATAGTGGAAAACCTAGTTGCCAATGGTCTACATGACCCAAGGCAACATGGTTTTATGAGAGGGAGGTCGTGTCAGACAAACCTCATTGAGTTCTTCGACTGGGTGACCAGGGAGGTGGATGGGGGACAGTTAATGTGTCTTACCTTGACTTCAGCAAGGCCTTTGATACTGTAACACATAGAAGGCTGTTAAACAAGCTGGGGAAAACAGGGGTGGGTAAGATGATGGTTAAGTAGGTAGAGAACTGGCTGGATAACAGGACACAGAGGGTGGTGGTAAACAGCATTTACTCTGCAGAGAGAAAAGTGATCAGTGGGGTATCACAGGGATCAGTGCTGGGCCCAGTTCTCTTCAGTGTCTTTATCAGTGACATAGCAGAACACCCAGAAAGGAAAATTTGCCTGTTCGCTGATGACACAAAGCTCTGCAACAGGGTAGGCACACCAGGGGGCATGGATAGAATGAAGAGAGATCAGCAGAAGCTTGAGGATTCATCAAGGGATTGGCAGTTGGGATTTAATGCTAAAAAGTGTAAGATAATGCACATGGGGCACAAAACCCAGGAACAACATATCAACTGGGGGATAGAATGCTCCAAATAGAAAAGGGAGCTAGGGATTGTCATATCCGATGACCTCAAGGTAGGCAGTGTGACAAGGCAGCAGAAAAAGCAAACAGGATGCTGGGATGCATAGGCAGGGACATCAGCATAATTCCACCATACAGGACATTAGTGAGGCCACTTCTTGAGCACATGGTCCAATTCTGGAGGCCTTAGCTATGCAAAAACATAGGGTGGAGGTGGTTCAGAGGAGGGCAACCAAGATGGTGCAGGGATTACATCACAAACTCTGAGGATAGGCTGAAGGACTTAAATATGTACTTCCTGGAGGGGAGGAAAGGAAAACAGGGATATGATTGAGACATTTAAGTATGTCACAGGGAAGAATAAGAAGCAGGAAAATAAAATTTTGCAAAGAAAAAGATGCTCAAGGAAAAGGGGACATAAGATGAAACGGGAGGGAGGTTCAGAGGGAATGTGAGAAAGTACGTTTTCACAGAGAGGGTGGTGGACAAATGGAACAGCCTGGCAGAGGAAGTGGTGGGGCAGAAAACTACTACAGGATTTAAGAACGCATGGGATAGACAAGAGAAATATTGGTAGTTGGGGAGGGTACAACCTGGTTCCAGGAAAGCTTGAAGAAGCATGTTACTAACGTTATAGGCAGACTGGGTGGGCTGAAGGCCTTTATCTGCTGACAACATCTATGTATCTGTGTATGGTTTGACTTTCTTCTAAGATGGTTACATAGAAAACAGAATTTGACAGCAGATAAGGACTGCTTGGCCCACCTAGTCTGCCCATTTCTCTACCTATTGGATAAGCTGCAGATGCTAGTTAACCAGCAGCCTACTTCTTCCTAACCCCCCCACCAGAATTGCTGTATGTTTGTCCCATGCATTCTTGAATTCCCCCACTGTTTTTGACCCCACAACCTCAGGAAGGCCATTCCATGTATCCACCATCCTCTCTGTGAAAAAATACTTCCTCACATTGCCCCTTAGCCATCCCCACTCTATCTTCAAATTGTGCCCCCTTGTTCTTGCATATCTTTTTCTGAAAGATGCTACCCTCTTGCACTTTGTTGAGTCCCTTGAAGTACTTAAAGGTTTCTATCATATCCCCCCCTTTTCTTTCCTCAAGGGAATACATATTAAGCTCCTTTAGTCTCTCTCTTCATGTGGCTTCTGTTGCAGACCCTGCCCCATTTTAGTTGCCCTCCTCTGGACTGCCTCCATCCTATGTCCTTGCAGAGATGAGGTCTCCAGAACTGCATGCAGTACTCCAGATGAGGTCTCACCAACTTTCTGTACAGAGGGATAACAGCTTCTTGTTTTCTACTGGTGATGACTCTCCCTATACATCCCAATATCCCCCCAGCCATCCTTACTGCCTTCTCACATTCCCTGCTTACCTTTAGGTCATCTGATATGACTACCCCCAGGTCCCTTTCCATTTTTGTTGTTAATACCTCCCTTCCAATTGTGTACTCTTCCCCTGGGTTTTTGTTTCCCAGGTGCATTACTTACTTTGCACTTCTTTTCATTGACTCTAAGCTGCCATACTTTTGACCATTCCTCCAACCTTGCCAAGTCCCTTCTCATCCTTTCCACCCCCCCCTTGTGTATCAATCCTGTTGCAGATCTTTGTGTCATCTGCAAAGAGGCATACTTTTCCTTCCAGTCCATCTGCAATGCCACTTATAAAGACATTAAAAAGGACCAGACCCAGTATTGAACTCTCCAGTACCCCACTAGTAACCCCCTTTCTTCAGAGTAGACTCCATTTACTATTACTGTCGGTCCTAGTTATCAGTGCATCCAGCTGCCCAACTTTTCTGAGATATGCCTGATTGGTTACTCCAAGGCTATGTGAGATTTTCTAGTCTCGGCACTTTCAGTGCATCATTTAACCATTCTGTAGAAGCTGAGTTTTATTTATCTAGCCATAGTTTCAGGATCTTTTTGCAGTATTGGCAGTTAAGTAGATTGCATGTCTACTACTCACTAGTACTCCGTTATGAGGTTATATTTCTTCACACACATTTCAGTGGTAAACAAATTTTGCAAACAGACCTTTCAGACTTTCATGACATGTTAGTACCTGCCCAGGAATGTACTGTAGAAACAAGCAGCACAGGCTGTGGTAGAGGGGGCAGGCGGAGTTGAGGACCTTGTCAAGAACTTTACAGCTGAAGTGGGGTATAGTGGTGGCTGGTGCACTGAGGCAGGTAGGTGTGTGCTAATATTTGAATAAATCCACTTTAACTTGTCTTATTGTCTTGAACGGTACAGATGACAAGCATATTTGTAGAAAGCACTTTATTGCAAATGTTTTAACTGCAAAAAGATAGAAAAATAAAAATATTATTTTTTTTGCGTATCTTTGGTGCTTGTGTGGATTTATTTGCATCACTACCCATTATTTGCTCACCGTGTTTTTGTGGAGAAGTGCTGCAGAGAGCCAGAGGCCCTGCTGCCTCGTATTAATAAATAGACTGGATCGAGGTCAGCATGTACTTTTATGAACATATCACAATTTTGAGGAATAAGTGCTTCTTCTGTTGTCCACATGGGTTGCAAGTGTGCATGTATATATGTATGTGTGTGTGTGTGTGTGTATATAATATATATATATGTATATGCATATATGTGTGTGTGTGTGTGTGTGTGTGTGTGTGTGTGTGTGTATGTATATGTATATATATGTATATATGTATATATATATATATATATATATATATAATGAGGCAAAAAACTCCATTTAATGCATCAGTTAGGGTTGTTCCACAGCGACAAAGCGAGGAAATCGATGTTAGGGTTGAAACCCCTTTGCACCCTCAGCCCACCCCAACTGGAATCGGGGTGCGCATTGTGGTCATCGGCCCTAACTGTCACCCCATCACATGTGGAAAGAAGCTGAGGAATAGGAGAATGGGGTGACAGTTAGGACCGATGACCCCAATGTGTACCCAGATTCCAGTTGGGGGGGTGGGCTGGAGGGGTGCAAAGGGGGTTTCAACCCTAACATCGAATTTCCTCGCTTTTGTTGCTGTGGAACAACCCTAACTGATGCATTAAATGGATTTTTTTGCCTCTAATTTCCCTTCTTTTTGAGAATGATAATGAGAAATAGTGATGTAATCGGTGGTGGGAGGCTGCAGGCCCTTGGGCCCTGTGCTCCCACCACGCACTGCATCACGGAGCTGGACCAGTGTCTTGTCACATGGTAACATTGTGCCCACAAACACAAATTGTAATGGTGGCATTAAAGAGAAACAGTACTGTAGACAGAAATGTTAAAAACAATGCAAACGCAACTACAAATGAAAATGCAAAAGGTAATGCACATGGTGGTAGCGTGAATGGTGAGAGTGAAGCGAGTGCGGAACACCAAGCAGAAATGGTAATGGTAACAGTAATGTAAGCGCACAGGCTGGTTTTCCCCAAAAGCTGTATAGAGAAAAACAGTAAGTACAAAGAATATATGCAAAATAATGAGTCTTGGAACACAAAAATGAGGACTTGGAATAGTAAATTGCTTATATCTCAGTAACCGTACGACATAGAAAAAAAAATGTAAAAGTCATATGAATTATCACTTTCCTGGCTAGTTTTGTACATAGCCCCTGTGAGGGGGCTAAGAAATTTTCAGCGAAAGTCCATTATCTCATTACCGTTTTAGATATCTGCGGACCCTGAAAACTCGGCCGAACTCCGTAATGTTATCCTATGGGGAAAAAAACAGAAGTTCGAAGTGCCATAACTTTGCCTCCCTGTAACAAAGGCACATCTGTGGGATGTTGGCTGTGTTCCCTGCAAATTTCAGCCCAAAAGACCAAACCATTATTTTGCAGCAGGGCGCCAAACAATTGCTGCAATGCGTCGTACGGCGTAATGTTATCCTATGGGAAAAAGTGTCAACTTTGGAGTACTGTAACTTTGCCGCCATGTAATATTTTTTTCAACAAAACACTGAAAAGCACATCTTTGAGTTGTCGGCTGCGTTCCTTCCAAATTTCAGCCCAAAACTCCAAACCATTCTTTTGCAGCGGGATGCCAAAGAATTACTGTTATTTTGGGCATAGTATCACAAAGTAGTGTTGTGATTTGCGAAAGCTTTCGCAAAAATTTGCAACACTTTCATGAGTGCGACACTACTTTGCGAAAGTACTTTTTCCAGAAATCTGAAAAACATATTTCTGGGATGTTTTACCAAAGTAAAGACATGGCTAGCATCCTCAGGGCCTGACTAGGTGAATACAAAAAGAATTAGGTTGCTAGAGGGTCTCAATTTTAAATGCCAAGCATTTTTCTGATCACTGACTGAAAACAAAATGGTGGATTTACGACAGTAAAAGGCCATTGCGACAGTAAAATGCATTTGCGAAAGTGTTGAACTTTTGTTAACTTTTCCCATTGACTTATAATGGGAACTTGTTTTGAATAACTTTTGAATCGTTTAATATTTTTCACAAAATCTTTGAAAGGCACATTGGGGACCCGGCTGCCACGTTCCCTGAAGATTTAGGACTGGTCGGCATAAACCGTGTAACCTGTAGGCGTGACCGTGGGAATTCAAAAGTGTAAGCATATAGCGCAGATCACCAAGTAGCCAACTCCACAGCCACATATCCGACTGGTACAAAACTTGGCAGATCCCAAGGTGTATGGGTCTTGATTCTGTATTCCAAATTTCAGGCAAATTTGTTAAATGGTTGCAAAGTTATTAAGGTGCAAAATTTGGGGTTTAACATGTAAATGGCTCCTCAACCCTAACTATGGTAGCACTACCGTGCTACCATTATATATATATATATATATAATACAATGTGGGTGAGAGCTATTCCAATGCAATAAATTTACATATTCTCACTGTGGTGAGATGCATGCTTATGATATTAGTGGAGTGAGATGTATCCATTTATTCTCACTCCACTAACGTCACCTAGTTAACCCCACAATAAAACTCCTACAACCAATAAATAAACATAACATCAGTAAAACTCACCTGCACTTCAATAACACAATTTCAAACTCCTCTGTGTTCTCGTGCTGTTATTCATAACCTGAACATAAAATCTCCAGCAAAATGACTGTGCTATCCCTGTAGAAATAAAAAAAAACTACTATCAGATTCATAGTAAAATGAAGAGAACTTAAAAAACAAACAACATTCCTCGAACAGAACCAAAACTCTGCTGAATGAAACAAACGAGTATGGAAAAATATACAAAGAAGACCTCGATGCAGAACAAAATTGTAGATTTATGTACCCAGTTTGAATGGGACACGGAGCCCCTGCTTGACCCCAGGAACACCATTATACCAGAAACCCAAGAAAACAAATTCCACACAAAACTTGTATTTCCTAGATCCAGACTACATCGAAATATACATTCATAGCACTAAAATCTAAAATCAGAACACAACAAAGAAAATAGAAAGGGATGTGAAATATCTACAACAGTTTCTACTACAAGACTTGGGGATCACAACTCCCATTACTAAAATTGAATCAGAAGAACTGGACAGCCTGTTATGCCATTCTTTTATAATGGCTCAAAAAAAAAAGGATGGCACTGATTACGAACCCATCACTGGATTCTGGGTGCACGTTGGGGTCGTCGGCCATAACTCTCACCCCATCACATGTGGAAAGAAGCTGAGGAATAGGAGAATGGGGTGAGAGGACAGATTACCCCAATGTGTACCCCGAATCTGGTTGGGAGGTGGACTGGAGGGGTGCAAAGGGGGTTTCAACCCTAACATCGAATTTCCTCACTTTTGTCACTGTGGAACAACCCTAACTGATGCATTAAACTGAGTTTTTTGCCTCTAATTTCCCTTTGTGATGTCTTGCCACATAGTAACATTGTGCCCGCAGACGCAAATTGCAATGTGCATGGTGACGCAAAGTGAAACAGAAAGAGAAACAGTACTGTAGACAGAAATGTTAAAAATGCAAACACAACCGCAAATTAAAATGTAAAGGGTAACGCACATGGTGGCGTAGACGTGAACGGTAAGTGAAATGGGTTCGGAACCACAAGCGGAAATGGTAATGGTAACAAAAATGTAAGCGCACAGGCTGGTTTTCCCCAAAAGCTGCATAGAGAAACAGTGAGTACAAAGAATGTATGCAAAATAATGACTCTCGGAACAGAAAATGAGGACTTAGAATAGTAAATTGCTTATATTTCAGGAACCGTACGACACAGAAAAAAAATGTAAAAGTCATACGAAGAATTACTTTCCTGGCTAGTTTTGTACTTAGCCCCCATTAGGGGGCTAAGCATTTTTCCGACAAAGTCCATATCTTGCACCGTTTCCGAGATACGGGCCCTGAAAGGCGCGGTGAACGCCTTAATGTTATCCTATGGGGAAAAAACAGAAGTTCGGAGTGCCATAATTTTGCATCCGTGTACTATTTTTTCACCAAACCACTGAAAGTCACATCTGTGGGATGTTGGCTGTCTTCCTGTAAATTTCAGCCCAAAAGACTGAACCGTTATTTTGCAGCAGGGCACCACCACGATTGCTGCAATGTGTCATACTCCGTAATGTTATCCTATGGGAAAAGCATCAACTTTGGAGTACCGTAACTTTGCTGCTGTGTAATATTTTTCAACAAAACACTGAAATGCACATCTGTGGGATACCAGCTGCATTCCTCCAAATGTTAGCCCAAAACTCCAAAGTGTTCTTTTGCAGCGGGTTGCCAAAGAATTGCTGTCATTTCCCACAGCCTAGAAAGTACTGTGCAATTTGTGAAGCTTTGCAAAATTCATTCAATGATGTCGCAAGTGCAAAAGTACTTTCTGAAAGTACTTTCCAGAAATGTGAAAAACACATTTCTGGGGTGTTTTACCCCAAATAGAGACACGGCTAGCGTCCTCAGGGTCTGACTAGGTGACTACAAAAATAATTAGGTTGCTAGAGGGTCCCAAATTTAAATGGCAAGCATTTTTCTGATCACCAACTGAAAACAAAATGGTGGCTTTGCAACAGTAAAAGGGCCATTTGCGAAAGTAAAAACTGCATTTGTGACACGGTCGAACTTTAACTTTTCCCATTGACTTATAATGGGACCTTGGTTTTTGAATAACTATTGAACCGTTTAATATTTTTTCATGAAATCTTAGAAAGGCACATCGGGGACACTGGCCGCATGTTCCCTGAATATTTTGGACCGGTTGTGCAAACGGTGCGACCTGTAGGCGCGACCGTAGAATTCCAAAAAAGCGTAAATGCACGCACAGATCACGCTTAACTCCGCAGTTGTATATCCAACCAGTACGAAACTTGGCAGATCCCAAGGCGTATGGGTCTTGATCATGTATTCCAAATTTCAGGCAAATCTGTCAAACAGTTGCAAAGTTATTAAGGTGCAAACTTTTGGGTTTAACATGTAACTGGCTCCTCAACCCTAACTATGGTAGCACTACTGTGCTACCATAATAAATATATATACTGTATATGTGTGTATGTATGTACACACACACACACACACTATACATATCTAGTGGAGTAGTAGCACCACTATAGTTAGGCTTGAGCAGGCACTTTAATGTTAAACCTCAAATTTTGTACTTTAATAACTGCAACCGTTCAATGGATTTGTACCAAATTATAATACCTGCATGGTAGTGCAGGTATAGTTAGGGTTGGACGGCCACTTCTATGTTAAACTCCAAAGTTTGCACTTTAATAACTTTGCAACTGTTTGTCTGATTTGCATGCAATTTTGCATGCATGGCATCAACCATAGATCTCTAGATCTGAAAAGTTTTGTTCAGTCGGATATACGATTCGAACTGTTGAGTGTTAAAAATTGAAAAATCCTCAACTTTTGCGCATTTTTCAGTCGGGCTTAAAGGACTGAAGAATGCATCTGAGTGGATTCAGATTTGCATGTCTATATGTGGCCTGGGTCAAACTGGTGCCTTTTGAAGATTTGGTGAGAAAATCTTAATCCGTTCAAAAGTTATGCAAGTTTTTCATGTCCCATTTTAGCCTATGGGAACATTTATATGTGCACTGAGAGAACTTTCGCTAACACTTTTTTGTTGTGCTCCGGAATTTTGTTTTCATACTGCCACCATCTTGTTTTCAGTTAGCGAGAGACAAAAAACCTAAATGAAAAAATACTGCCTCTTGCTAAACACCAACACTTGTATTTACCTAATCAGGTCCTGAGGAACATGACCCTGGCATCAGCTTTTGTGCAGGTAGCCTAGAAATATGCTTTTCAAAATTTTCCATTTTGTCACAAAAACAATTTTTGTGTGCATGGTAATGACCTTGCACACAAAAGAAGGTAACTAACAAGATACTTTGTGCTCAAAACATTTCCATTATAGGGATAGGAGTGCTGTGAACACATTAAAGTTATCGCAAAAACATTGTCCCATGTGTTGTTTCCTTTGGCACTTCATTGTGCTAAGGTGGATTCTGCTTTTGGGCTGAAATTTGCAGGGTGGCAAGCCCTGGTCCCAAAGATGTGCCTTTTGGTGGTTTCATCCCAAAACATTCAACATTTCCCATAGGACAACAATGCGGTGCCTTTCGGCACCTGTATCTCAAAAACTATTCAAGATATAGATTTTTCGTTACCCACAGCCTAGTCTATTAGGTGGACTAACCACGCATGGAGGTGTCAAAGTCATGATTGCAACTGCAGTGGAATTTTTTCCATAGTTGCTACGGTTACTGAGATATTGCCAAATAAGTGTTACGAGGGTTCCTTTTCAGTACTATGGGGCTGCTGTATGGCTCTGTACTTATGTGTAAGTGGGAGCAGGGGGACCGCACTCCTACATATGCATGCCATTATGCAAATAATGGGCAATATGAAGGGAGCACAGGACCTGAAGGGGCCGCACTCCCACAAATACATGCCAGTTACTTGTTACATTACACTTTCTCAAAAAGAAGGGACATTCATTGCAAAAATACTTGGTTAATGCATCAGTTAGGGTTGATAGCACAGCAACAGAAGTATGGAAATGTTATGTTGGGGTTACCACCCCTACCACCCCACCCCCCCTCCATACAACAACAGACGGGGAGTGCCATGGGGTCATCAGGCCTAACTCTCACCGCATTCTCCTATACAGTAGCATGTCAGCTTGTTTACACATGAAATGGGGTGAGAGTTGGGTCTGACACCCCCATGACACACCCCGTCTGTTGTTCTGTGGAGGGTGGGTGGGGTGGTAGGGTTGGTAACCCTAACATCACTTTTCCATGCTTTTGTTGCTGTGCTATCAACCCTAACTGATGCATTCATGAAGTTTTTTGCAATGTGTGTGTGTGTGTGTGTGTGTATATGTATGTATATATATATGTATATATGTATGTATGTATGTATGTATATATATATATATATATATATATATATATATATATATATATATATATATATATATATTTGTGTGTGTGTATAGGATTGTGCAGGCGCGTCAATGTTAAACCCCAATTTTTGTACTTCAATACATTTTTGAATGCATTATCTCATTTGGTATATCTCTCGGATTACCATGTTTTATTATGGTCAGATTCTCAGCTACACATAGTGCAAAAAGTGAATTTTTTGAGATTTTTTCCCCATTGGTTTGAATGGGATTTATGTCAGCTTAGCACCCAAATGGCTCAGAATTTTGGTCTGAAATTTTCTGGATAGAAAAGGGCTGGCCCACAGATGTGCCTTTTGCTTGTTTGGTGAAAAAATATTAATCCGTTCCAAAGTTATTTAATTTTGAATAAGTGCTTCTGAGCATGCTCAGTAAGCACCAAAAAACAGCTGTATGAAATGAAAAAATAATTCTTTGTTTGTATTGACATCATGCTTTTTTATTTGGGGAAAATCTTTTTTCATTTGGCTGCCATCTTGTTTTCAGCTTTTAACTGAAATTCAAGATTAAAAAGCCAGTAAAATGACATTCTACAATGTAAGCAACACATGTATGTTGCTTATCTGGAAGCGCATTAGCTAGATTCTGCATCTGCAGTTAACTGTTGGTAAATGGTCTAAAATGTGTTTTGTTTTTTACATTTAACATTTTTTTCATCACTTGTTTAATATGAAAAATACCATTCTATTTAGCTTATGCTTCCTGATCCCTTTATTTCTGTCAACTACCCTAGCTGACTGACTGTTTAGAATTTTGGCCTGAAATTTTCATTGTAAAAAGGACCCGAGTACAGATGTGCCTGTTGCTGGTCTGGTGAAAAATATCACTTCTTTCTGCAGTTATTTATGCTTGTTTCACATTTAAATCTTTTTTCGTAAGTCGTGATGTGAAAAAAGATTCTTTCTCATATGATGACTCTCAGAAAAATATTTTTTTTTTTTGCTTATGGAAATATCCTTTTTCCCTGTCATGGCATCTTTTCCGTGGTGTCTACTGGCACCCCCCCCCACTTATATTTACATTTTTCCTGGAGTCTAGTGGCACCCCCCACTCTTTGATTGCTGTTCCTTATTTTCCCTGCTGTCTAGTGGCACCCCCAGCCCCTGATCTCTCTCCCCTTTGTTCTCTTATAATTCCCTGGTATGTAGTGGCACCCCCACCCTCTGACATATCCCCTTTTAAGGTTTTATGTTTCCCTAGTGTCTAGTGGCACCCCCACCCTCCGACATATCCCCCTTTAAGGTTTTATATTTCCCTAGTGTCTAGTGGCACCCCACCCTCCGACATATCCCCCTTTAAGGTTTTATATTTCCCTAGTGTCTAGTGGCACCCCACCCTCCGACATATCCCCCTTTAAGGTTTTATATTTCCCTAGTGTCTAGCGGCATCCCCACCTCTCCGACATATCCCCTTTAAGGTTTTATATTTCCCTAGTGTCTAGTGGCACCCCACCCTCCGACATATCCCCTTTAGGTTTTATATTCCCTAGTGTCTAGTGGCACCCCACCCTCCGACATATCCCCCTTTAAGGTTTTATATTTCCCTAGTGTCTAGTGGCACCCTCACCCTCCGACATATCCCCTTTTAAGGTTTTATATTTCCCTAGTGTCTAGTGGCACCTTCCACCCACCAATCCTGTCCCCGTTCTTATTTAATTGTAATCCCTGATGTCTAGTGATATCCTTCACCCTCCGATCCCATCCCCCTTGTCCTGTGTTGTAATCCCTGGTGTCTAGTGACACTCCTCACCCTCCGATCCCATCCCCCTTGTCCTGTGTGACAATCCCTAGCGTCAAGTGGCACCCCCATCCTCTGATCCTGTCCTCGTTATTACTTGTAATTCCTGGTGTCTAGTGGCATCCCCACCCTCAAATTTATCTCCATGGTATATTTTATATCCCTGGTGGCTAGTGCCCCCCCAATCCTTGTGGAGCTGCAATAAGAAAATCATCCCTAGATCGTTTTTTTTTTTTACCTACAAGAAAGAAAATGGTCCTTGCCCGACTGCCCCACCTCCCGCTCCAGCACCTACAACCCCATTACACCCCCATGTCCTTACTCACCTGAATAGGTGCCAGGGTGAAGATCTCATCTGTCAGGGAATACACGTCTTGCTGCTTGAACCGCCGACTGCAGTATGAGAAACCGAGGTAAATGTGGATCTTCTTCAAGTCAGTCTCTTGCAGCAAGCCATAACATATGGGATATCCGGCCATAGGTATCACTTCCTCTGGATGATTTCCCAGCAGTCTCTTCCAGAGGCCTCCTCTTCCTGTCACCTGATGTGCTCTTGCACAATATATAAAAGGAGGCCCCTGATACTCCTCAGTTCTTTTCCACGCATAACAAATCAACATCAAGTTCTCCTCCAAGAGTACCAGCTTTCTTCAGTTTGTCATAGAAGGCGTCACCTAGATTTCTTCTACTACCTCCTTGGGGTCTTGAAGGGTGAGCCCCATCATCGATAGAGCCTGGGCCAGGAGGAAGCATGCATAGCACCAGGCATGTTTCCCCGCACTACCCTCTTCCTCTTCACAGTCCTCAAGATCTCAGGTAAGTAGTGGCAGAGACCCACTGATCACCCGTCTTCACTGTCTATGGTTGTGGGTCCCTCCCTTCTGTTGTCGATGATGAGTCTGTCAGCGACCTCTGTTGTGCAACTTCTTACACCACTGCCTGCCAACAGTCTTTCAAGCCATTATCGGTGCCGATGAAAGCTTGACAAAAGTCATAGGAGGGACCCACTGACACCCATCTTCTCCACTGTCAACAGTGGTGGGTCCCTCCTGTTGCGATGGCTGCTTTGTCAACAACCACTGTTGTGCTGTAGCTTCCAACTGCTGCCTTTTCCAACATGTCTTTTGAGCTGGCTTCTGCTGCTCAGACGGTTCTCCCATCGACGGAGCATGCTCGGGATGTTCGACTTTCCCGTCGATGCTTCTCCCATCAACTGAGCATATTTTGGGCCATTCAGCTCACCCATCGATGGTTCTCCCATCGATGGAACATATGTTGGGTCATTGGCTCTCCTGTCGACAGTTCTCATGTTGACAGGATGCTTCTGCCGTTCATCGGCTCTCCTGTCAATGGTTATCCTGTCACCGTAGTCACCGGTGGACCCTTTTTCCACTGTCTTACTGATGGCCTTGTCGTTGATGGTTCTCATGTCGATGATGGCTCTTAGCCTTACTGCCTCTTTGATGGTGTTCCCGTCACCAATCATAGGCTTCACATTGGAATTCCTTGATGGAGCCTTATCATAACTCCTTCTCCATCTACCACAGTGTTTGGGTCTTATGTGCACCCCTTCATGCCAACCGCTGCCTGGGCCCCTTGTACAATTCCATCACTGGTAACCCTCCAGTCCCGGACCCCTTCTTCTTCCAGGGGTCACTTGCCCATGGTGGACTTCCAGGTTTTTTTCCCCAACCCCCCCAGGGTTGCTGTGGTCCAAGCCTCCTCCCCCTCCACACCGGGATTCCATCCCTGGGAGGATGATTTGGTGCCCCATTCTTACCAGAATGGGATATGACAGACCAAACTGTGAAGGGGAAAGAGATGAGTCAGAATTAAGACCCAAGTGTCCTCCTCAGAGGCATCTTTCCTTCATGGGGCCCCTCTACAGATGCTCCCTGTTCTCCAGGAACAGGATGCCTTCAGAAAATGATTGGTCCAATACCTTGGTATTCCAAAATAGCATACCATCCCTCCTTGTGGGTGCTTTCAGGGAGGCCATATTGGCTGCCTGACAACAAATGTTGCAGATTCCTCCCAATATGCCTAAGGCAGACAGACTTTCTGGAGCTCCTGGGGACCACCTCTTATCTTTCTCTGCCTCCATAGGCAGATTCTGTAGCTGCTAACTGCGGCTCACAAAGATCCACTAGACCTGCTACATATGTGTGCTCCACCCACAGATGCTGACTCCAAGTAGTTGGATATCGTGGGTAACACTACTATGGCCATTTGCATTCTGCAATACATGGGCCACCTCCTCAGACATTGGGAGGAGCTCCTTATGGTTACTCCGGATTTGGTCCAGTCCCTTTCACCTGGCCAAATCTCAGGAGACCCTCCATGATGGCCATCTGCTGCCACCTGCCTAGGGTTACCTCTGATACTGTTGCTTCTTCGGCTAGAGCCTCCTCTGCAGGTGTTTACCTTGGATGCCATGCATGGCTGAGGGTTTCAGGAATCTCATTGGATGTACAATCATCGATCCTTTATGCTCCCTTTTACAGGGATGAACTCTTCAGCCACGGGCCAAAACATTCTGAAAGCCCTGCAAGACTTGGGTGATACCCTTCACTTTGCTTGAACCCTATGTTGCAACCTCAGGTGAAACCTTCATTACAGGGGATCCTTTTGGGTCGCTCCTTCAGAGGTAGACCTACTACTCAGAAGGTGACATGCTACACAGATGTAGGGCTTGGTTAGCTCTGCAAGCCCACAAAATACACTGGAACCATCATGGTATATCCCTGCTGCTCCTCAGCAGGGACACCCTTCAGCTTGCGGGCATGTCTCCATACATGGAGGTATAGACTCCCTCCTCAGACATCGGGGGCAGGTTCTCCCTGCACCTTGGAGGTTAACAAAAGATCACGTCAGGCCTCTGGCTCTTTCATTTGATCCAGTCTGGTCCTATGTTGGTCTTTAACCAGTACCTCCTCATCCCTTGCCCCCTTGGGTATCACACTGTTCTCCAGACTATGCTCTGGTACTGCAGGCAGTAATAGATGCTCCATTACAAGAACATGCTATAGAACCAGTTCCCACCTATAACAGAGGCTCAGGATATTACTTCTGGTTATTTCTGTTTCCCAAATGGGCAGGAGACTTCCATCCCCCATTCCAGCTCTTGGAGGTCTCTCACCTCTACATGCAGTGTTAGAAGTTCAGCTACTCTCTGCTAGATACAGGGTACTGGCTCGTTCCTGAACATGCCAGACACATGCTTTCATATCCTGATGCACCCACCCACAGGCAATCCTTACTATTCAGTTTCAACACCATCATTTTCACTTTTGGTCCCTCCTTTCAGCCTTTGTTTGGACCCCCAGGGTATTTACCACATGCCCAGTGGCAGTGTCAGGGAGCCTTCACTAAACAGATCTGACAATCTTTCCATACCTGGCCGACTGGCTCTTGAAGGCATCTACATGCCCCATGCTGGATTGCACCTGACCCGCACTCTAGAGCTGTTCTCCATGGTGTGCATCATGGTCAGCTGCCTGAAGCCTATGATGTACCCATCATAAACTCTCCAGCATATAGGAGGTACTAGATGTCTCTCAGGGCATGGCATTTCTCCCCAACACTTGGGTGCATGCCTTCTGACCCTCATTCTGAGGTTACAGTCTTGTCGGTAAGTCACAGCCAGAGACTCCCTTCAGCTCCTGGGACATTTAGCAGCTACCCTCCTCATTGTCCCTCATGCCTGACTTCATATGAGGATCCTTCAGTGGAATCTCAGGGTCCAGTGGGATCAGAAGTGAGATGACCTTGATGCCCTGGTCCTTTTGTCTTCCCCACTACTTTGTACACTGCAATGGTGAAAGTCCAGGGACATCTCCTGCGGGGCATGTCATTCCATCCTTGGGTCCTGGACCTCATCCTAAATGATGGCTTCCTCCTTGATGGACTGGGGTGCCCATCTTTAAGAGGTTCAGTCCTAGGGCTCTTGGACGGTGCTGGAAGCCTGTCTTCACATCACCGTCTTGGACATAGGGACTGTTCTATATGCCTTACAAATGTTTGAGACCTTGCTCTGTCAGGTGCCTTCAAGTGCAATTGGACAGTTCCATGGTAATTCACTACCTGGACAAACAAGGCGGTACCCATTCATACCTTCTGCTGGGAGTCCATAGGGTGTGGCACTGGGTGATCCAAGAGACATCTACCTTCTGGCGCCCACATTCCAGGGGTTTCAAATACTCTGGTGCATGCCCTGAGCAGAACTCATGCTCAGGCTCACGACTGGGAGATCCACCCAGATGTCTTGGCAGATGTCTTCCTCAGGTGGGGTCATCCAGGTTAGACTTGTTTGCTTCTCTGCAAGATGCAAAACTGCCTCTCTATTACACTCTAGAGCGAGATCTTGGAACTTTATGGCTGGACGCCTTATCTTGTTCCTGGACAGGACACTTTCTTTACACTTTCCCGCTCTTTCCTCTCATACAGAGAGTTCTCCGAAAAGTGGTCAAAGACAGGGAGTCGATGATGCTCATAGCCCCGTACTGACTGAGGCAGATTTGGTTCCTCTTGCTGTTGCAAATCTTGGATCTGGATCCTCTTCCTCTGCCTCTTCATCTAGCCCTTCTATCAACAGGAGAACAGCTACCTGCTACACCTGGACCTGCACTCTCTGCATACAGGGCTCCTGAGGACATAGTCCTCTCTCATTATCAGGTGTCCCCAGGGGTAGCAGAGATTCTATGGGTGGCAAGGCAGCCCTCTGTTAGATCATCCTATTCTATTAAATGGATGCGTTTTCTCCATTTGGGCCTTTTCCTGGGAGCTGGACACCTATGACTCTTCCCCGCAAAGAATACTGGACTACCTCCTCTCTCTGTCAGTGGGGGGCCTAAAACATTCATCAATAAAAGTACATCTTTTGGCTAATATCTGTGTCTATCTCACCATTCATCACCTTTGGGTATAGTGGCCGGAGGTCATGACCCCACAGGAGCTCTTTTTTTTTTTTTTTGGGATGGGTGAAGTCATCGCACCATCGGCGCTGCCCACAAGGTTGATGCACTGGGTGGCACTCATGGGTTGGCCGTTAGGTGTTTTCGACTCCGCCCTCTCACCAGTTCTTTGTCTCCCACAATTGAGGTCACACCTCGTGGGTAGCTCTGCTGTGTGAGAGGCCAGTTGTCCACTTTGAAGCCTTCAGCTCCATTCTCATTTGAAGTCCATTGACTCTGTTGAATTTAGTTTATCCTGCTGGTTCCGCTGTTCGCTCTACTCTACGTCACCTGGTAAGACTGTTCCTTTTCTTTTATTTTGCGATGTCAAGTCTTGTTTGGTGTTCTTTTTCCATAGGTCATGTCTAGGTCGGGGGGCAAGAAAACTATGAAGATGGGACGGTCCCCTATGCGTCAGTGCCCATGCGGCCGTAAGTAGTCTGTCACTGACCAACATGACCATTGCCTCGCATGTCTTGGCCCGATACACAACATGGATTCATGCAACGCTTGCTTCTCCATGGACTGTCATGTCATTGAACAACACGCATGGAAAATTGGATGCACTTTAGGGGGACGGGCGGACACTAGTCAGGCCAAGCCATGCTCTCTCAGCCTTTCCTCCAGATCCCCTCCCAGTTCTATATGGGCTGCTGAGGAGGGGGCTTCTGCTTCCAGTAGCCTCGCCATTGCAGAAGCCCCTTCCATGGTGCAGGAGGCCCAGTCCGTTCCCCTTGGGGGACAGGCAGGAGGCACCGCCTTGGCAATTGCCCCTTCAGGGGTGAAGACTCCCCGGGTATCACCCCTTGGCTTGGAAGGCCTGGGTTAGTACCATCTTTGATGCCATCTGTCAGTGCCATCTTGGGCCTCAGCACCATTCACGGCACCATGGGCCCTGATGGTGCTTTCGTCAAGTGCCGTTTCTGCTGTCAGCTCCATTTGTGGTGCTGATGGTGCTAACGAGACCGTGGGAGGAACACTCGGCACCCTCATTACTGTTTCTCACCTTGATGCTGTGCTTGAGCATGGTGCAGTGTCCAGCTCTGGAGCCACTTGTGGCGCAAGCGAGACACAGCACCATGGGGTTTCAGATCTCTGCGCCATACATGGTGCAAGAGCTCAGCTGGAGCCATCTTGCGTGCCACCCTGGCCTCAGAACTGCCACAGTGCCATGGGTTGTGATGGCTCCATGGAGGTTTCCAGCCTCGGCTCCATTTGTGGTGCTGAGAATGCAGTCAGAGCCATCGCCATCTCTGGCCTCAGTGCCACTTGTGGTGTGGTCGGTTGGGACAGCACTGTGACAGGCTCCAGCTCTGATGCTGCTACCGTCATTGGTGCTGTGTCTTCTTCTTGCACCATTTGTGGTGCGGCTAAGGGAATCGGTGCCAGCTCTGGTGCAGTCACTTGGTCTGGTGCCCCATTCAGTCGGGATGGCAGCAGGCGTCCATGTACCGTTTGACACAGAACTGATCTCCACCTCCGCCTTGTAGGAATTGGATTCTGAGTCAGACAGGTAGTCTGACTCTTTGGAGTTGGCTGCTTACATGGACACCTTGGTAGTGTCCTCTACAGACCAGAACCAGCTCCCTCTGTGAGGCGGGCAGTTGCTCCCAGGTGCAGGGTCAGGGTGCTGACCAGCAGGCAATGGTGCAGGCCACCATTGCTCTGCCTGGCCTTGGAGGTTTTCTGACCCCTCAGTGGTGGTACCCCTCAGGTGGTGTGCCTGGATCGCCCAACTCTGGGGCTGATCGGAGCACCCACAGGAGGAGGTGCTACTCCTGGATAGCCCTTGGGGGTTGACCAGGGTTGCCAGCTACCTAGGCTGGCTCTTTCAAGGAGAAGAGCTCTTTTGGATTCGAGGGTCGAGGGTAGGGTTCGCTGAGACTACCTTTTCTGGGACCCATCCGGCTCTGGAAAGAAGTCGTAGCCTGGATCCCTGCCCTTCCTTTTCAGTTTCCTTGAGAGGCCCCATTCTTTGGAGGTGGGGACCATCCTTTTGGACTTTCATGGCCCCGGTCACCTCATGTGGGGATTCTTCAGGGCACAGCCTAGGCAGTTCCAGTATGGTTGACCAGCTGTCAGCTGTTGAGTTTTCCAGAGCTCCCTCTTCTCTTGGGGCTCTAGGTGCACCTCTAGCCCAGGCAGAGGACAGCTGATTCCTGTTCTCAGCTCTTCCCTCCTGCTCTCCCAGGTATTCTTGGTTCTAGTGGTCCTCTCTCCTGGGAGAAGTTCAGAGCTGTGGCTGCCCAATTTTCCTCTTATGTTAGGGCCATAGACAGACATGTTTTTCAACCTCCCCTGAGCAGCCAGCCTCTGAACCTTTGAGGTCCTCTGACTTCTCATCCTCCTCTTCAGGAGGTGAGGAACATCTGTCCACATCTCTCCATTTGCTGATTTCACTGAGTATCAGCATTTTCTCGTGAGAATGTTGGAGGACCTGCATGTCACCCCACCTACTCAACACAATCCAGAGCATCTGACATATGCTCCTTTTGGGTGATTTCAGTGCGGACACTCTTGTAGTGCACCCCGGCCTGCTCCTTTGGGAGGCATCGTGTGCTTCTGGCAGAGACCCTTTCTGGAGTCCCAGCCCTAGAGATCTCCACCAGAGGTATTGTGCCCCCAGTCTCCAGGTAATCTGCCTCATCCTAGCTCAGGATTGACACAACTGGATACTCCCAATGGGCTTCGCACCTTCACCATGACTGGCCCCAGATGCCGACTCCATGGATTTTGACTTCTGGTTTAGGAGGACTTTTTACTCAGCATGGTTGCTTCTTTCTATATCTGCTCATCAGGCCCACTATGCTACCTATGATAGGTTCCTGTGGTCAGACTAGGTCAACTCCTAGTCTCGATGCCTGACATGGAGGAAACCAGACAAGCCATTACACTCTCTGCATGTGGCCTGGAGCTAGCAAGACACAAGCAAGGGCATCATATGATGCCAGTGAGGTAGCTACCAGGGTCGTAATGACAGTGATCTGCACTAGGTGGATGGCATGGCTGCATCTCTCCCAGTTGTCACCCATGGCCCAGCATAGAGTGATTTACTCTTCTCACCAGAGAACCTACCTTTTTCTCCCATAGGGTGAGATGACATCTGTTGGGGCAACTTCCTACCCCTCCCGGGGAGTCCCCATCTCACCCTTCCCACTCGGGCCTCTCCAGACCCATGAAGGTTCTCTCTCTTGGTGTGCCACCCACTGAGAGCTAAGGGACTTAGTCCCTTAGGGTTGAAACTCCTTCGGGGGCTCAGGACTCCCCAAAGGTGATCAATGGTGAAGATTGACACAGATAAGATATGAAAATTATGTAACTACCATAATTCTGATCTTTCTGTGTATCTTTACCATTATCACAATCCCACCCTCCATACCCCTGGGGCCTCAGTCTCTGGGTCCCCCTCCCTCTCTGTGCCCTCTTTTTCTCCCCCCTCCTTTCTGTTAATCAGGAGTGGGGTGACCTTGGGCACATGGGATATTTTTCTGTGGGGGAGAGTGGTCTGGATAGGGGGCACTCCTTCCTCAGTGCCTCGGCTCCACCCTGTGGGGTGGGGGTTGGTAGTTGCCCTCTTTTCTGCTCTCTCTCCCCTTCTCCCCATCAGCTTTACTTTGATTTCCTTGTCCTTGGACACAACCTCAATTTAATTTAAGAAACTAGGTTTCTTACACCAAAAATTTTATTTTGGGGTTGGGGGGGTATTCCCTGTATCCTGCCTTTTCTTCCAGAATAGCTGATTCTGCTTATATTGGAGTTATTGACAGTGATTCTGTGCCTTGTATTCTGGCAGTTTAGCCTTCTGGCTACTCCTTCGCCTGGAGACAGGTCAAGCTTCCAGGTGTGTTCACTCTTCTCCCTCACATCTTTATCCCAAATTCCTTAACCCTCCTCCTTCCTCCTTTCTACTTCCAGAGATTGGGGCCCTTCCCAAACCCCTTAGTTTTTCCTCTTATTCTATCTTCTCAGTCATTTATTTCTCCTTTATTTATAAATCTTTTCCTTTGTCCTTTGGACTTTCTTGTCCCTCCCTCCCAACATTTTCTTACTCTACGGTGACTCAGAACTGGTGGGAGGGTGATCCTAACACCCAACGGCTAACCCCTGCGCAACGCAGTGAGTTCAGCCTGAGGGCTGTGCCACGGTGCATCGACTCCGCCTATCCAAAAAAAAAAGAAAAAGAG
>CM028131.1:1575972500-1576005000 GCA_016271365.2 Neoceratodus forsteri
CTCAGGGTGATCTAGGGACAGAAATGAGGTGGTTTTGATCAGGGGCTTCATTCTATTGAGGCATGCCGTTGGTTCAGTTGAAATTGGTGAGAAAAATACGTATCAAACTTTTCCATTCTTTGGCCATGAGCGTGCAATTTCTTTGATCGCGAGGCTGCAAATTCTTAGACCGCCAGATTCTTTGACCGCCATTGTGCATCGCGAGCAAGGGACGAGATGGCCATATTAAAAATAATTATTTTGCAGCCGAGGGGTGTACTAAGAAGACAAATGAGAGTGAGTTCTACTCAGGGGGCTTTGTTCTAACAAACCATGGTGGTGGTTTATCACAATTCTTTTAATTTTTAAGATTTGAAGAGTTTTCATTCTTTGATCATGAAGCTGCAAATTCTTTGATCGTGAGTCTGCAAATTCTTTGATCGCGAGATCCTTTGACTGCCATCATGCATTGCGAGCGAGGGACAAGATGGCCGTATTCAAAATAATTATTTCTCAGCCAAGGGGTGTACTAGGAAGACAAATGAGGGTGGGTTTCACTCAGGGGGCTTCGTTCTGATGAACCTTGGTGGTGGTTTACTGCAATTCTTTGAATTTTTAAATTACAACAGTTTTTATTCTTTGGTCATGACCCTGCAAATTCTTTGATCACAACCCTGCAAATTATTGATCGTGAGATTCTTTGATTGCTATCTTTGATCATGAGGAGGGACAAGATGGCCAGATTTTCATAATGGAATAGACAGGAAATTTCACCAATGTTTAAGATTGAATATCTCAGAAACTGTTTGGTCTTCTAACTTAAAATTTGAAGGGCATTTACAGCATGTCTTGTGGATGAAAATTGCAGTGCTAATGTATTGTTTCATATTTATTGGATCGAGTATGTTGCAATCTGGAACACAGATTGCAAGAACCTGCATACAAGCTGCTGTCAATAGGTAGTGCAGATGTCAACAAGATACAACTTAGATAGCAATTGTCCCTATTGTGAGGCTAGCTCAATAGGTGCCCCCCCACATGGTAATTCACAGTAAGTGGCACTTGTACATGCATGGATAGAGCCACAGAGGGCTATCACCTAGTCATTTCAAAATTTGCAATGATTGCCCCCATAGACGTACTGACAGTCTTGGTACTGGAGATGTTGCATTACAAAATGATGCAGAGAGTGCATTGTCATCCTTGCTACTTCTCTCCCTAAGGCCTGAGTCGGTGACTGGGAATGGAATGAATGAGTTGAGAATACCCAATACTATTGTAGACTGCACCCATGCGACATCTGTACCACAACACACTGGATTTGTTGTTGGTTGTTTTGTGGGGCAGCTATCGAGGGTAGCTTGGCATGGGGCCCACTTGCAATGTGTGTTCTGACATGCAACCATGTCTGGTGAACTGCGGATGGATGTGGCAAGCATGGTGAATGTGGAACATAGATTGCAAGAACTTGTATACTAAGTTGTTCAGAATAGGCAGTCCACATGGTCATAAGAGACTAGACAGATTGCAAGTGCTCTCTATTTCAAGCTAAGCTCAATACGTGTCCCCCACATGGTAAATCATAGCAAGTGGAGTTTCACATGTATAGATAGAGCCACAGAGGGCTACTGACTTACTAGTTTAAAAATGTGCAATTACTGCCCCCATAGAGGTACTGACAGTCTTAGAACTGGAGCTGTTGCACTCTCACCATCATAAGTTGTCCCCTAAACCACTTCCACCCCTCCATCAGTTGGTTACTGGGAATGGAACAAATAAGTCGAGAACATCTGATACAATTGTGGCACAGCACCCATGTGCCATCTGTACTACACACACACCAGATTTGTTGTTCATTGTTGTTGGGTCAGGTATTGAGGGTATCTTGGAATGAATAGCCTTGCATGTGTGTTCTGACATGCAACCAGGTCTGGTGAGCTGTAGGTGCATGTGGCAAGTACTGTATGTAGAATCTGGAACACAGATTGCAATAACCTGCATGACAAGTTGTGGTTAATAGACAGTACACACATCCACAACTCACTATGCAGATTGCAAGTGTCAGCCATTGTGAGCTGGGCTCAATATGTGTCACACATGGCAAGTCACAGTGAGACACCCCTCCCATGTATGCATAGAGCCAGAGAGGGCAATTAACCTCCTTTCTGCAAAATCTGCAATGACTGGATCCACAGATGTAGTCACAGCGCCGGTACTAGAGATGCTTCATTGGAGATTGATCTGCAGAGTACACTGTCATCCTCGCTATTTCTCCTCATAATATGTGGTGGGTACTGCCCCATGAGTAGTGACAGTCTTAGTACTGGAGATGTTGCATTGGAAAATGGTGGCCAGAGTGCACTCTCATCATCGTAAGTTCTCCTGTAAACCCCCCCCACTCCCCAAGTTGGTGCTGGTAATGGAACAAATAACTTGAGAACACATGATACTATTGTGGCACAGCAACAATGTGCCATCTACTACCACACACATCACACTTGATTTGTTGGATGTTGTGTGGTTGAGGTATTGAGGGTATCTTGGAATGGGGCACACTTGCAATGTGTGTTATGACATGCAACCAGGTCTGGTGAGCTGTGGATACATGTGGCAAGTATGTAGAATCTGGAACACAGATTGCAAGAACCTGGATGACAAGTTGTGGTTAATAGACAGTACACACGTCCACAACTGACTATGCAGATTGCAAGTTCCAGTCATTGTGAGCTGGGCTCAATATGTGGCCCACACGGCAAGCCACAGCAAGACACATCTCCACATGTATGCATAGAGGCAGAGAGGGCAATTAACATCCTTTCTGCGAAATCTGCATTGACTGGATCCACAAGTGTAGTCACAGCCTTAGTACTAGAGATGCTCCATTGCAGATTGATCCTCAGAGTACACTGTGATCCTCACAATTTCTCCCTGTAATCTGTGAGGTGGTGAGTGGGAATGGAACAAATAACTTGATAAGAATTGATACTATTGTGACTCTGCACCCATATGAGATCTGTTCCATGATACACCTAGTTAGGTGTCTGTCTCACCCCCGACCCCTCCCAGGAGATCCTCTCTCTAGTGTTCTATTTTCTCTGCATAGTCAGGGCCATGCAGTCACAGTGCAATAGAAGACATGTAGATCAGTATTACAACTCTATAACAGTAACTGCTTAAAAATAAAACTCAGGAGACGTAGCATAAGGTTAATAATTAGTTTATTATTTAACTAGTTATATATATTTAGTCCACATTGTTTGGTTGCTCTTGGAATGGGCAAACAAACAATTTGTTGTATATATCCGTGATCATTTTTGGGGATGTTTTTTGTTTGTTGGCATTTCACTGACTTTATCTACGTTGTTTCTTTTCTATATGTATTCTTTTCTATATGAATAGCATTTAGAATTAAGATTGTGTATATATTTGGTAAGTGGTTTATATGGGTGTTAATGTTACAGAATATTTAGTTAGCAAATATTTATCTTTGTTACATTTATTGCTGAGTAGTATTAGTTATGTGTCTATTGATAGTATTTTATTTTCACATTCACTGACCACTTAGATATTAAAAGAATTGAGACTAACAAAATGTTATTTAACATGTGGTTTTCAACATTTTACTGGTATTTTGTGCAACTGATTCAAATATTGTTAGTTTTTACCTAATTGATGTTTAATGGCGTTTAGTTATTGACTACATAGTCACATGAAAGTAAGAAAACATTTAGGGCGGATATTAAATAAGCCCAAAGAGGTGCTAATAATAAGGGCAAGCACAAGTCAATTGCACATATGTGCAATAGCGTGATATTCAAACATGGAGCAAGCCAAATTGTGCAACCAGCCAACGTCTGAATATCGCACAACCCTATAAGCGCAACCAGGAAGGAAGCTGAGCAGAGACGATATGCCATAGCGCAACAAAGGCAGCCCAGCTGAGCAGTCCAGAGGTGCCATAGCACAAGCACAGACCCCCCAGCAGGAAAGCAATGGAACTGCACAACCAGGGAGGTAGCAGGGCCCACCACCCATGCCACAGATGGGCACAGGGACACACTGCAGAACCAACAATGTACCCCCACACCCCAAGCACAGCATAACTGGGGGAGGGACAGAATAGCCACCGGACCATGGGGACAAGCAAACAAAGCACATCCCGGCCGTGTTACCACAGCACACCCACTGGCAAGCTGAGACTGCCACACAAAGGAGGCGGACCACCCCAGTGTACAGCAGCCCCCCTTGTGCACAGCACACCTTGCAATGTGACCCCAAGACACCACCCATGAGCAGTGACCAGCACTGCAGGAATCCCCATGCCCCCCCGGCACACTGCAACCTCGTGAACCACAGAACTATACAAGCCAAACCCACCATGAGCACCCAGCAGTTGGTGGCAGCATACGGCAATACTGAATGAAAGCCACACCCACACCAGAGACACCACCCCACACACACATACCCATGACCATACCATCCCAGATGCCATGCACACCACTGCAACTGAGCACCTATAGCCAGCTGCAAATCAGAGACCACCACAGTATTCATATCAAAATATATAAATGCAATAAACAAGAATAAGAAGAACAACAAAACAACTATGTACACATATATACAAAGCAGGGGTGGGGGTATGGGTATAAGGTAGGGGTGGGTAAGGGGCAGGGGTGAACAATCGGGAGAGGGAAGGAGGGGTGAGGTGATGGGCAGCTACTGCCTGCCAGCCTGCCCTCCTGCCACCTGGTGCTGGGCCGGGGCCTCCTCACTGCAGCACTCCATGCCACTGAAGGTCAAGAGGATGGCAGAGAGGTCAATGGCCACCTGTGTCAGCGCTGCAGTGCGCTCCATTCAGTCGAGGATCTGGATACCTAGGACAAGGGATCAGAGTCAATGGCTGTGACTGTCCACATCCCTGAATGCCACCCATCATGCATGGCATACAGCCAAGTGCCCCACTCCTGTGATGGACTGCACCCACCCACAGTGACCGTGCACAAGACATGCCCAACCAGTGCATGCATGGACCACCAGTGATGCACACACAGACATGCAGTGCCACTGGACAGTGATGATTGTCACATGTTGCGTGCATGGTAGTGTTGTCCATGGATGGTGGCCGTGCCCCCCCAGCATGCAATAGCATCCATGATGTAATGACACTCACCCTCATCAAGCCATGCTGCATGCCACCACCTATGCCACCTCTGCCAGCCACCGCACGCCATTCCTTGCCTCAGCCGGGCCCACCTCTGCTCCTCCATGCCTGTGGGAGACAAATGAAGAGAAACACATCAGTGAGATCCCAAAGCAGACATCCCTTGCCCCATTGAGTGTGCCTGCCCACACAGCCAGACCCATACAGCACACATCTGCAAACACCTTCACAGCAAACCATAGCCCAACCCACCCCCATGCACAGGTCACATTACACAGTGTCACCCATGCAGACAATACAGGTGCATACACAGCACACCCACCTGGCCTAGGCACAATGCCCCTCCTGGCATGTGACCTGAGGTGCTCCAACAGGTCCCGCTCCCTCCTGCGGAGGTCACCATACCGGTGCCTGCACTGCTCTGGAGTCCTCCGCCACCCAGTGGCCTGCTCCAGAGTTGTCACCACCTGCTGCCACACATGGGTGCGGGCCATGTGCAGGGGTGCTCCCTCAAACAGTGACCCATGGTGTGGCTCCACCACAGCCACCAGGTTTGCCAACTCCACCGCACTCCACTGTGGAGCTCTCCTGCGTGCCATCACTGCAGTTGTATAGTAGGCAATATGGTGCTCCACAGCGCGGTAACCCGATGTGGAAATGTTGAGCAATACAACTCCATCAGTCCCTATCGCGCTGTTCGTATAGCGCCATCGGTCCACATCGCGCTGTTACCGAACAGCGCGATAGAGCCATAGACATGCCAGATGTACAGCGCCAGGGGCAAGGTCGTGCACAAGGACATGGGTCTGAGGCGCAAGGCCATGCACAGCACCATCGGATGTCTACACGTCCAGCACGATCGGTCACCTGCATGCCAGTGCCACAGTGTACTATTGCGCAGGTGTGCCACAGCGCTATGTGGTGCCCAGCGCTGTAGCACCACTGGCACAATAGTGGCTGTGTCCTGTATTGCTGATCGTGCACAGCACGTCATCAGTGTGGCAGATGCCTGCATCAGCTACGTGGGCATGCACAATGTGGTGTACTACGCAGTCACAGAACTGCACCATTGGCTCAGCCGGCACAACCGTATTGCACAAAGCGCAACAGCACGATATTCAGCCGACATATGCAAATCAGCTGATCAGCCATTCAAAGGCACATTGGCATGATTTGCATCTCATTTAAGTTGCTCCACTACTAATTTGCATGCATTGCGCTATAAATGTGCGACAGTGATTTGCGGTGGCCAAAGTCGGTTACTGCAGGTGAGAGGTGAGTTGCATGCTGTGTGATGTTCTGGGCAATGGTCATGGGATAATGCTGTATACTGCACAGTGACAGGTGTCCACTTCCACCCATTCAGACCGACATGGCCGAGCAAGGACTGGGTGAGAAGGAAGATGGTGGGCAAAGGAGGAGGCCCAACTTCATGAAGTCCGAGACAGAGGCACTCTTCCAGGCCTACCTGGATGAGGATCCACTACTTAGTGGACAATGGGGCACCCCTCAGGCCCATGCTGCTGCATGGGAGGGGATAGCTCGCACCGTAAACCTGCACGGAAGCCACCAGCGCTCCATGCAGGAATGTAAGAAAAAGATTGGGACCGACAGGAGACGGGTGAAAGAGAAGGTGGCAGCCCTCAGGGCAGCATGCACTGCCACAGGTGGGGGCCAGCCAGAGGTGGCACAGCTGACCCCAGCGGAGGACCATCTGGCTGCATCCATGCAGTGCAGTGCAATCAAGGGCATTCCAGGAGGTGGCTTACAGACAGGTGGAAGCCCATCACTGCACGGTATGACATGGTGGTGGTGGGGGGGAGGTTGATCCCATGCACTAACATGTTCTCACTTTCTGTTACAGATCCTGTGCATCTGCAGGGGACAGTGGTGGTGGGACCATGGAGTGTGGACATCCAGTGAGAGTTGGAGGAGGGTCCATCCACCTCTGCTGCCAGCCGGCATGCATTGCACCAGTGTGCACGCCTGGCTGCCATCTCCGATGTTGGTGAGTCAGGTGTGGGGGGGTGCCCATCCTGTGTCACAGCAGTCTGGCATGCAAGCATGCCAGCACACTGTGACTGTGGCTGTTGCACGAACCTGCACCATTGATGATGCAAGGACCGCAATGGGCAGTGACACATGTGTGTCTCATTGCAGACACACAGCAGGACAGCATGTGCCCCTGGACCTAGCTGGTTCCAACGTGTGTGCCAGCACGTCAGCACAGTCCCAGACAGTGCCTGGTGGCACCGGTGGCTGTGCAGGTCTCTGGCACTGTTGCGGACACAGCAGTGGAATGAGTGGACCCTGGGGCACAGCAGTTGGAGGGGCAGCAGCAGCAGTCACCCACCAGGTCTGGGGGTACAGGGTCCAGTGGTGGCACATGCACACTGCCTGTTGACTTGCCCACACCTGGTCCTGGTGAACAGTGCCCACCCTCAAGGGGTGTTGAGCATCAGGCCCTTCCATACCCTGGGGGACAGGTTGCTGAAGTGGCAGACTACCCATTAGACGAGCACACCTACCTGCTGCGGGCATCAATCCAGCAGCAGATGTGGTTTGCAATGTCCGTGGAGGCACTGTGTGTGGCTGTGGAGCGGCACAGCAGGGACACTGCAATGATCCATGCAGAGATGGTCCAGATACGGATGGATGTGACCACCGCCATTGACAGGCAGACCCAGGCATTGGTCACTGTCATGGCTGCATTGGGCACGCAGTCAGGTGCCCCTGTACCACGCACCCCACGTAGTACGCTCTCCACTCCCCGTTCCCGGCGTCATGCGACACCCAGCCTATCGATGCCGGGTTCCGCTGTGGGCATCCCCAGCACCCCTGTTGCAGGTATGTTCGGCATGCTGCAGACCGCTGTGCAGACAAGGTCGCGCTCGCGCAGTGGGACCCCTGGTGGTACATCGGTGCCACCCAATGTGGCCCTTGCTCAGCCTGCCAGTGCTGCTGGGTCACGGCGGGGCTGCCCATACATCCGAGGTGGCTGTGGCACAGTGCCACCTGACTGACCTGTCTCCCAGTACGAGCCCTGTCTGGTGCTGCCCTGTGTGCAATGTGTGTCATGGTGGGCAGTGCACTGGTGGGTGCCCTGCCCAACACGCTGACACACAGACTACCTGCACACCCACCCGACTGCTGTCCACAGGTGTGTGTGCATGATGATGCCTGCATTGTACTGTACACCAAGGTGCAAGGGTGCCCAGCATCTGACACACGTACTTGGACAGTCCAGGTGGTGGGGGTGGTCCGTGGATCTGTGTGTTTCACGTGTCTGTTTCTACTCTGCTGTGCACCTGCCCATGTACGATCTGTGCCTGGTGTGTGTGTGTGTGTGTGTGTGTGTGTGTGCCCATAGCATGTAACTATTCACCCCTCCCTGATGGTGTGTTTGTGCGCCTGGACCCTTCCACTCCCCTTGCCATCATGCACCCCTGGTGTGTTATCCTGTGTGCCTGTGGGTTGCGCCTAGACAGTGTTGGTTGCACATGGCCCCATGACTTACCTGTGTCATGCAAAATGCTCCTCCGTGATGGTGTCCCGGTGCAGCTGGGCCTGCCGGATCAGTCGGGGGTCCCGCCGTCCAAGGGGAGGCTGCTTATCACCATCATCACTGGCGTCCCCATCGCTGTCCCCCCTCCTCGATCTGTATGGCTATCCCACAGTCTTTGGCCATGTTGTGCAGGATATAACAGGCCAGGAATATCCCTAAGGCCTTTGAGGGGCTATACGTGAGAGCACCGCGAGGTGTCTAGGCATCGGAAGCATGCCTTAAGCATCCCAAACACCGGCTCGATGATGTTGCATGTGGCGGCATGTGCCTCATTAAGGCGTTGCTGCGATGGGATCGTGAGGCGCGGTGGGGTGTGAGCAGCCAGGGACGAGTGGGTATCCACTGTCACCTGTGTGGAGATAGTGTAGTTAAGTATCATTTCAGGTCCATATTGCCCACAGCCCTGTGTGCCACTACCATGGCACCTGTGGCTTCCCACCCTTGCTAACTTTGCAACCCTACATGCATACTCACCCACTAGATGTCCTGTGGGGATGTCCCCCTCTTGAATCGATGGCACTGTGCAGATTGGTACCATATGAAGGCATCATGTGCTCCACCAGGGGTGTGGCACAGACATTGATGATGCACACTGGCATCACACACCACCTGGCAGTTGACACTGGTGAACCCCTTCCGGTTTGGTATGTGGCCCCATCGGGGCCGGGTGGCTGTGAATAGCCACATGGGTGCAGTCGTCCCTAGCACACCAGGCATATGTGCTACCCTGTGAACTCCTGCATGTTTGCTGTATGCTCTGCCGTGTTGCTGGGGAAATGGATGTACTCCACAGCATGTGGCAGCAGTGCGCTGAGGGATTGGGTGAGGATGCGTGACATGGCCGACTGTGTTATGCCTGTGGTGTCCCCTGTCAGCCTCTGGAAGGTACCAGTGGTGAGCAGGCACATGCAGGCTGTTACCTTTGTCTCCACTGACAGAGCATGACTCCGTCGTGAGGGTGCCTGCATCACATCACTGCACAGCTCACAGAGCTGCCTCAGTATTGCCCTGTTCAGGCGGTACCAGCCCACAATCTCAACATCCATGTACAGCTCAAAGCTGATGCAGGCACGGTACTGCCTGTTGGGGGCGTACCGCCGATGGGCCCTTCCACGGCCACGTCCCCCTGCAGCATGCCTTCTCACCCCCTCATTACAGCTTCCATGTGGAAGCTGGCACTGTCCATGTCCTTGGCTTGTGTTTCCCCCCTTGGCTGTTGTTGCTCTGTTACCCCCGCTGTCCTGACTGCTACCGCCACTGCACCGGGTACACCTACTGGCCTCTGCAGTCTGTGGCCCCACACACCTTCCCTTGCCTCTGTTTTGTCCTGGGATCTCCTGGCCTGCCCTCTTTGTCCCTCTTGCCTTGTCTCTCTCCCTGCCTCATGTGGCTTCCCTGTCGCGTTCCTGCGCCTCTTCCTTGAGCCTTTTTATTTTGGCTCATTTCCGTCGTGGCGCACCTTCCGGCTCATCCGCTGTTGTGCATTACGCAAGCCTTTCAATATCGCACTTCACTCTTTATGCATGGTTCCACCCCCTTCGGTTGCACATGCCTTCATTTACATTGCGCTGTTGCTCAGCATGTTTTCGGTGGCGCAAATGCCTCCCGCTGAATATCGCAGAATGGCGCATTTCGGACTGCGCTGGTGCAACCCTGTTGCGCATGGCGCAACCCTTTTGAATATCTGGGCCTTAGTGTTTCTCATGAGCGTATTCATACATTTTCCTATAGGATAACCACATGTGTAGATTATTCTAACAGTGTGAAAGTTGGTGGGAATATTTTACATGTGAGTAGAGACCTTTAGTTTGATATCAAGAAACACATTATGAAGTTTAATTTGTTATGTTTTTATTGTGTTTTAGTTAAATGACAGACATTTTTTCATTTCTCATTTGAGTACTATTGTACCTTATTAGTGATATCTACATATGTGTTGCTACTAGTTTTGATAAAGTTGCAGTTATTTATTTTAAAGTAGATCAAACAATATCAAGTAGTGAAAAAGATGGAGTATTACACACATTTTTACGTATTTGAGTATGTCATGGTGTGGTGAGGATACTCATTTCATATCCATTTTTTACTGATGGCGAGATTGTTGGTTAAGCTGCAAATTGATCATTTTTTACAAGTATTTTTTATTTGTGGAACTGAGAAATATTCCTCATCCGACCTCCAAAAATATGGATGATCCTGTTAAAGCAAGAGCACACCAATTGTTTGCATTGTACAGTAGCAGTACACATTGTGAGCATTTTGTACTCAGTTATGAGTTGTAGAGATCTGCAGAGATATATAGAATTGCATTGTACAGTGGAAATAGGCCAGAGAATCACATGTATACATCTCTATATTCTGGTATGAATCATATGCACAGTAGCACTTCATGCAATGCAATACCATTAAATGCATGGATAGAGTACCTTTGGCACAGTGAATAAAGAATTGATGTGATTTTTGTATATTGTTTTTTAAAAACAAACATTCATATTTCTAGGTCTAGTTAACTTATGTACATTCAATTTGAAGCTCAGTATAATATACATATGTACAAGTCTGAGTTACACTTCTTGGTTATAGTTTGTCATATTCAGTGTTGAGAATCCAAGAACAGTGGCAGATACTCCTGCACAGTTAATTAACGCATTCGTATAATTTTTCTGTTTTCTTTTTTTAAAACAAACATATATACGAGAAAGTCTATTTTAAGTTATATATATGTTATTTGAAGCACAGTATTCTATACATATGTACAAGTCTGAGTCGCATTTTTTTGTAGAGTTTGTCATATTCAGCATTCAGAGTGCAAGAACTGTGACAGAAAATTCTATCAGATTGTTTTCAACAATTTCAGTTTAGTGCTACAGATGATACCACAATGTAGGTAGTCATGCTGTTAACATGGATGTGATAACTACATTTGCCAAGACATAACTTACTAACTGACATTGAGTAATATCCAGTGCCCTCGAGTTTGCTTGGATTTGACAGAAGCCAATGTAGTAAGTATTACAGTAAAGGTCAAGAATGTGGACAACAGCAGGAAAAGGAATGAGAACTTAACCTGATGTGTATTGTTGAAACAAGTAGAGTTCTCAACACAATATGTGGAGAACTGTAGTTAATCTCTGATAAGCATTTAAATAAGTAAGTGAGTTTGTCATTAATTGCCATGTAACATTAAACTGTGAAACAACTGAATACACAGTAATATGTGTAGAGACGTTGAGTGTTAAGTAAGGCATCTGCAAAAAGATATTACTAACTTACTGTCCATTGATAACAGTTCAATACCCTCAAGTCTACTTGAACAGTAACAATGCAGTTTTTGTAGTGAGTATATCAAACTTGCAAATGTTAAGTATTACAATACAATGTTTGCGGAAATTGCATTGTAATGAATTATGGGAAAAGTGTTGTTTTGTATCCAATGTATGAGGATAGCAGTGTGATAAACAAGTAATTGTGTACCACAAGTAGCTGCATTGCTGTTCTGTTGTGGTATCTTCTGCAATGGCAGAGAAATCAGAGTAATTAACGTGGGCTGTGGTGATTTTGTGCAACATCTAGAACACATGAGGTCATGGGTGGTTTTACACACCAGTAGTTTTTGATGAAGGTGTAATTTGTTGTATTAAAGGGAAATACATGTGTACATTGGTGGTAAACAATTATATCTGGATGGAATATACACATGGAATGTTATTGTTGCAGATATACTGGTTTAGTGAGATGCTGTGATTAGATAACATCACTCTTCCATACGTTGTGCAACATTGGTGTAACTGAGAATTATGACATATGCATCCTTCAGATTCCTTGGGAGTCTTTCCTTCAGAGTACATACTGTATCATTACACTCCATCCATCTCTTTCCAAACCTTCGCCAAGTGACATAGTGGCCAGAGTTAATGGATAGGCCATGATGGAAGATTATTGCATGGGTGTCAAATTGAGTTCCTGAGAACATAGTTCTCCCAGCAATGAAGTGTGAAATTGGCGTTGTGATTTTCATGCCTTGAGAGAGTTAAAGCATTGTAATACAATAATTATGTATGAACTTGAATATGTAACTCTCAGAGAGCAAACACAAGAATGACCACATCTTCAGCACAGCCAACCAGTTTCTGCATTTGCAAATAACTTGCGGAACTTCACAGTTCTCTGTTCAGGGGCATAGACAGACAGCCAGAGCATATCTTGAGTTGTTTGTGATTCTTTGTGGCCACATGACAAACATGTGTACTTGGACACATAGTCAACTTTAAAGTGTTGACGCAGATCAATGCCATCATCTGCTAAACTGTTTATCATTCCCATGATGAACTCTGTGACATCTTGTTGTGCATTGTCAGCAAACATTGATTGTCCTGCGTGTTGTCTAAGAGTTCGTCATAGAGGAGTCAAGTTTTGTAAAGTGGGGAACTGGTCTTGAGTACCTCTAATGACTCTCTTTAATGCTTCTGACAGAGGTGTTGACTGACTTGAGTTTAACACATTAGCAAACTCAGGGATGTGGAGAAAGTGCTTGCATAGTTGCGTTTGCATAGCAGTTTACTCCTGTGCTGTTGTCATATATTGGCAGTGTGTTGACTCCAATACATTTTTTCGCAGGTGGAGATGCGAGTTGTTTATGCAGAGAGTGCTCTGTAATGGAATGCTGAGGTGATGACTGTGGAGTTTTAGTGTGCTTTCTTTTTAGTTTGTGTCCTTCATCCATTGTAGTAGCTGTACCGGATGCATATCTAGGAACTGGTAGCAAAGGAGCATTTGGTTGGTACAATATACGTAATCTGTTGTACTCAACTATGCATTTTGTGTCGGCACATATTTTACTTTCTGCCAGATTCACTATGTGTACTCCAGACAATTGTCTTACACGAGACAAGGCAACATAAGACATCCCATCCTTGAATATACCACTGCCTATATCTACAATGGCACTATCAAGGCTGAGGCCTTGTGACTTGTGTATGGACACTGCATAAGCAGCACACGATGGAAAATGTTTCCTTGTCACATATATGTCTTTCACAAGCTCAAACTTGACTGTTACTCTCTCTCTCTATTGGTCGAGGAGTTCACAGTTGTCAAACTTTACAACTACAAAGTCCACAGCTGTGTGCTGCGTATTGTTACTGTAACTCATGGATATACCCCATGGCTCCATTCACGAGACCTCGCTCAACATCAATGTTTCTGTGAAGCATGATATGTGCATTTCTACACAGTGCTAGCACAGCTTCCAAGCTAGCTGTGCATGAGACATCACTTATGAGCTCTTTGAGATGGTCAACCATTTTCGATACCATTGTTCATGATAGGGTGACACCATCTATGGTATCTATGCATGGGAGAGTGACAATAGCTTACTGTTCTCTCTGCATCATGATCTCACTGAACTCTGCATGCTGCTTAAGTCTTGGGAATAGACATACAACATGTACCCCAGATTTCTGTACATGTGCAAAGATATCACATGCATCCTGAATAGGAGCATAATTTCTTGTGATCATGCACTATCTTAGCATTTCAACGTGGGTGGGTGACAGTGCACCAATGCATGCCTCATCAAGTAATGCTTTGTAAGACATGTCACCTTGCTGTCTCATATTCTGTGAGAGTTCAACATATGAGAAGAACTCCCACAGATTGACTCCACCTATGCATCCAATTGTTTTCTTTGCCTCTTTAATGGAAAGACTACAGAAAACATGTTTGCCATTTACAGGAGCCAGGTGAAGGAGATCTCCAAGAACAAGAATGTTCTTACAACCAAATGGTATGTCATCATTGGTCCCTAGCACCTCATGTAGAAGTAGGTGAACATATGTGAGGAGAACATTTGAAACCATGCTGATCTCATCTATTATCAGCAAATACATCTTGTCAAACATTGATCTCAGTTCAGAGGTAACGTCATATGACAATTTTCTGTAATCACCACTCTTCCCATGTTCAACTGGCAACATGAATAACCTAACAAGTGTGATACCACCTATGTTATAAGCTGCTAAACCGGTAGGAGCAGCAACAATAACAGATGTTGCTGCATTGCTAAGCTCACACACACCTTTGCTTATAGCTTTGATCAAGAAACTTTTTCCAGTCCCAGCAGCACCACTAACAAACATCCTGATTGGTGTCTGTTCCTCACAAACACACTGCTTGGTACTGTGTTGAATAACATGTTTCACAGCATGTATCTCAGAGTAATACACGACTCTCTGGTGTGAGTTCAAGTTGTCAACAATGTCTGTAGCTGACTCTGACAACTGCATGCTTTGTTGCATTGTGCCCTCTACCGCTGACATTAGCACAGCTGGGTCATTAGGAGGAAGAGGAGCACCAAGAATCCTTCTCCTTCAACATCAACCATTTCCTGTGATGTTACTGGTGTGTCATCATCAGAACTTTCTTTGTGTTCTCCAGCTGATTCTTTCCATTTCAAGTCTGTCAATGTAAGTCTCAGAGATGTGACTCGGGAAGGCATGATATGTTTCCATGAACTGTTGTTCATATGTGTCAGATAATCCTTTCAATTCAGATTCTGATCTCCACTGCTTGAACAGAAACAATAGAGCAGTGTAATAATGTTCTTTGCTTTCTGTTGTGTTCAAGGTGAGTTTACAGTGTCAGTTAGCCATGGTTTGTGCTTTTTAACAAGTGAGCCATCAAACCCAGTGACTTTATATATGCCTTTTTGTGGGTCAGAAGAAACACCTCACTTGTAATCATACCATTGAGCAACTTCAAAGAGACACAGATCATCCATAGCACTGTGGCGCTGTGGATAGTAGTTGTCAATTAAGTTTCTCTTGAGAATGTTTGTGGATGTTGGTCTTATAGCAGCCAGATCCTCAATCTCTTCATGGCTCTTAAGGACACAGCACCTGTTCTGCTTGTGGTTCACATTCAAGAAATGAATGGAGTCTGACTTGCCATATAGACATGCACCTGTAAATCGGTCACTTGCTTCATAGGCTCCACACTCATGGTGTGACAGAGTCTTAAGTCCCAGTTACCAAAGTCTGGAAGACATTTACTTATCACAGTTAGACAACTCTTACCACATTTCTTTCAGGTCTGTTTGCTTATGCTAGTGATGTATGATGTAACATATCTTACAGAGCCATTGAGTTGTCAGCAACAAACTGAACATCAATGTTTGCCTGCCACATCAACAGAAGAGAAGGACTATAGTCATTGATATAGACTTCTGATTCTGTGCGAGGTAGTTCATGGATTCGCTTTGTTGACTTTGCTTTCAGGTGGTGTCGCATGGCTGAAAATGCATCATTCAGAGAAGCAGCTAGACAAGCTCACCTTGGGAAGCCAAAACAGCATTGAGTGTACCACTGACCTTTGTTCTTTACTTTCCTATGACAGTATTTGCCACACAGGTGTCATTGGAATTTCTGAACCAGTTCCCAAAGTGTTGCACTGTCATACCTGTCTGGTAACTGACATGTGACATACTTCAATATGAAGCTTAGAATGTCAGTTGTCTCATTGTCTCCAATACATGGGGCATCTTTTATCCACAGCAACATATGTATGTGTGGAGCTCCACGAGCTTGGTACTCAACCTTCCAGAAGTAGTGCTTGACAATGCCGAGAGGAGGATTTGTCTTAGACAGTATGAACTTTAAAAGACTGTGGAACCGGTGGTGGAAGTAATGTGAAACTGTTACTGGATCAAGTGAACATAGTTCATTGAGAGTCATAGTTTGTATGTTCTCAACATCAGAGTTTACCCATCTGAGAAGATCAAGCAGATCATCCCAATAATATTCAGCATAACTCAGCATTATGAACCATGTTGCTGGTCCAAACTCTCTTAGCATGCACTTTACCTCAGAGTGTCGTCTGTACCAATATTCCTTAATACCACACATGCTAGACAAAATGGAAGAAAGACTGACTTGCAGTGTTTCATCTTTGGTCTGCAACTTCTGTAGTAACTGTCATATTGTTGAATTCTGTTCCAAGTCTCCATGTATGAGCAATACTAGCAGATAGGACACTAAGTTCACTTTCCTAAAGAAGGTGGAACAGGTATGCGCAATGTTTCTCTGAAACTTGCCATCCTTATGTAGTACTCGTGAAGCCCTATACTCAGCACCTGGTACTCAAAGTTTTCATTCATCTAATCGGCCACCTGAGCCAAGTGGAAATAGATCAGGATACAACAAGCTTCTAGGGTAGCCTCCCATATACTTACAGGATGGGCCTCCACTTACTGCATTTGCTATAAATCAATGTTATCCATTACTGGGTCTTTGCCATGCAATGGGTGTATGGTGAATTGCTCATACACATTGTGTACAGTTGCGATGTCAGCCTTCTCCAGTATTGCTTTGTCAGAGTTCTCTGTGGCAATATCTGTAGAAAGACCACTAAATGCATCGATGTCAATGTCAGCATAAAAACAATCGTGCTCTTTTAGGTATTGCAAAGCATGCTTTACTTTGTCTACATTGACTATGTCCTGCCATATTGTTTTTGCCTTTGTTGGTACACAATTTACCAAGATGACTACACTACTGTCCTGAGAAATAGTGTTGACATTTTCTTGCAAAGGTAAAAGAAAGTAGACAACAGAACCTTTGAGAGAGCATACCAGTTCTTTGTTTGGCAAGTCTCACGTCTTTGTGTTCAGCCTGATGATTGTTTGAAATGGCCTCGTGGTCTGAATGAGAATCCTTTCATGCAAGTTCAAGACTGCTATCTCATCAGGAGTTGGTTCAACTTCCATTTTATTAAGTACAGACAGAGGAGGTAAACTGTCACTCTTAATCTTGTCATGACAATAAGAACAGAGTGACACAGTTGCAACTTCTTCAAAGTCAGACTTTAAGAGAAGGTATGCATGGAGATGCCCCCACATTACTTTCCAACATGGAATGTTTTGTAGGTCCACTGTGACACAAGTGTTTGTAGAACAAGCGTTCACATGATACACAGATTACATCAAATTTTTGTGTTTGCTAATTTCAAATTTAGCAAACTCATGACCAAAATGTCTCAGAAGGTGATCTTCTTGCACCAGTGATGTGTGCACTGTTTGTTTCTTCATGGACAGTAGCAGTAGACCTCAATCTATGGGTTTTTTATAACTGTCTAATTAACTCCGTTAGTCCTTCCACATCTCCATCATCAAGCAATGCTTGGGATTGCATGTAGTCTTGAATGACAGATCTCACTTGGTATAACCTTTGTACAAATTTTTGGATACCAGACTTATGCACTGCCAGCATACGGAAGTGATGAAATGTGCTGTCACAGTTCATGCTCTCTAAGCATGCAAGGGAGTGACCCATTAGGCCTTTGTGAGGCCAAATCTCACACTTGTCAATGGTGTGAAGCAGTGTATGTCATTCAGATCTCTTGGTGGTTAGAAATGTTGAGAGGAAACTTTCAATAGACATGATTGATCCATCTCTAACATTACATGTGTTGTCACATGCCAATTTCTTAGCTGATGACTTTGGAACACTTTCAACCTGTTCAACTTGATCGTCATTCTCCAAGTGAAGGGTTTCATGAGATAGCGCTAAGACATTCTGCACTTTTCCCTGTTCATCAGTTGTGAAACTGACGTTTCTATTGTGTGCATGGTATGTCTCTTCCCAGAAGAATGCTTCTGAGTACTCTGAATGAAACTAGTCTCCTTGAAACACAACAGAGATATTCTGTCTGATAAAGTGTTCAAAAGATATTTTGTTTCTCATCTCCTCAATCTTTACACTCAATTTATCAATGGCTGACATCATTTCAGCCCATAATTGGGAACTTATTTCTAGAGCCACATTGACAAATTGTCTTACTCTTAAGCGCAGTTTCATCAATGAGATCTTAGTACACAGTCTGTTCCCTTTGTGTCTCACTATTTCTGAGATCACACGTTCAATTTTAGCTTCATGGACAAGTATTTTGAAAAAACTTGCCTTACTGTGTTGTGCAGCAGCAGAACTCACACATCTAGCATTTTCTTTCTGTCTCACATGTCTATGCTTTGTTGATGACAGTACTGGACATTGTAACTCACTGTTTCTCTAGGAAGCCTACTTGTTGTAGTTTTACTAGAGGGTCTGTCTTTGTTTAAATGTGTATGTTTAATTATATATGTGTACTTTGAACAGAAGACAATGTTTCTTGCTTCTGTCGACAAGTTTTACCTTTGGTTCTTACGTGGCATGATGATGATGAGCAAGCAGTACAGCTAGCACTTTTTCTTTGTGCTCTAGGTTTATGGCAAATGGCCATGATGAAAGAGCTCAAGTATTTTTTCAATCTCTTCGGGGTTGTAGTCTCCTAAAAAAGTAAAAAGAATATATAGAGTAGTAAGAAACATGTACCATACGGTAATAAAAAACAAATACTGCATAAGGAATTGAAAGCATAGTATAGTTACAAAAAATCTATTTTTATGCTAAGATTTGTATCACTTTGTGTGAAAACATTCAGTTATTCTGTGCACTGCAGTGTGGTCTGAATATTAGGTGAGAGTGTACAATGGTAAGACTTGGAAAAAGAATATGTGTGGCGAGTTCATTGGTCGAAACTTGGGTACTAGCAAGTTGAAAGTTGTGCAACTGTTAAATGTTAGTTGTTACATCTTTCCAGCCACTAATGTTAACATATTATAATGATGGGATAGCCAGGGTGCTATTACTCAATGGTGGTAATAATAGTGGTATGGGTGTGTGTGAAGGTGCTAATGGTGTTAATAATCTTATGTTGGAGGTATTATATTAGGTTTCTTGCTTGTTGTGATGACATTTATATTTATGTGATGTGAATTGTGTGGGAAAGTGAAGCTATAGGAAATTGCATGAGTTTTAAATTGTTAATTTGACATTTTTTGTCATGATCAAAGAATTTGCTGCCTCACGAACGAATTAAAGAACGTCAAAAATGCGGGAATTATTTGTAAGCCTTTAAAAAATATATATGAATGCTATATTTCTTAGTTATAAGTGCTCTGAACATCCAGGCATACTTACTGTGTTGCAAAAATGTAGAATCTTCTGTTTTTCTCAACCAGACACACTCTGACAATGAAGTCTCACGTTATTCTCGCGATCAAAGATTTTGCATGCTCGTGGTCAATCCTCGCGGTCAAACCGAGTCACGGTCAAAGAATTTGCATGCTCGCAGTCAAAGATTGTAACAATGCGGGAATTATTTGCAAACAGTTTAAAAATCAATATTTACACTATATTCCTTAGCTATGAGTCCTAGAAATGCCCTCGGGGTTTACTGTGTTACAAAATTATTAAATATACTGTTTTTTTTCAACCAGACACACTCTGACAACGAAGTCTCGTGTTATTCTTGTGATCAAATATTTTGCACGCTCGTAGTCAATGCTGACAAACAATGCGAGTCGTGGTAAAAGAATTTGCATGCTCGCGATCAAAGAAACTAACTTTGTCATGTGACTTTTCTGAGCCAATAGAATCAAAGAATAACATTCTGGGGGCCATTTTAGACTCAGTGTTCGAGCAGCAAATACTCTAGGAGATAACAGTGAGTGCTTTTACTAAGTTAAATTAAACTTGCTGAAACTTATGTTTTTAGTTAGTTAGAGGGGGCATTTCACTTATTAACAAGTTAGGAAGGACTGTGCCATGTTTAGTGCTTGATTTTGACACTGTATACTGATTTTTTTGGTGTGATGTACAGGGTTTTCTTTCAGTCTCAAAGTTTAATTGCATTATGCTCAGGAAAGTGTGAAACATTTTGCCAATGCATGGTATTTCCCTCCATGTGTTTTAGTCACAGAACACTTCTAGAAAAGCCATGTAACTAGTCTGTTAAGAGTTAGAATTGTCCCAGGAAAAAAACTGCTAAGGAATGATTTTAAAGCTTGTATTATGATATTTCTATATTTAAAAATAGTGTTTAAACCTGCTGATTGGGAGTTTTGTCAAATGTGTTACTCTTAGAGTTATTGTTTGTGGCTGGAAATAGTGCTTCAGGTTTAGTATTGGCTATAACAGTTTCCCATTTTTCTGTGACACTATCTGACAACTTAGCAGTTAGTGTCTAAAGCAGATATACTGCATTTTAGTGGTGGGTTACTTTGTGAGAATTACTTGATAATCAGACAACATTAGGAATATTTGGTTATACAGTATATGTGTGTGTTTTCCCAGTTGTGCAATCCTATCTCAGAAAGAAATTGTGTACTATCTAGGTTAATTTGATAGTACATTTGAATTGTTAAAACACAGATGCACATATATATATATTTTACTTAACATATAGAATAACAGTAATTCTTAGTAGGAATTGGTAACTGTTAAATTGTACTGCAGTTATGAGACTATTACAGGCCAATTAATATAGTAGAGTTGTAAACTGTTGTACTTTATGTCTGTGAAGTACAAAGGTATGGTTCCACTCACCACTCAAGTTGCTGGCTGAGAAAGAGAGGGAATTTACTTTGACGGAGCATAATGGTCAGTAAGGTAGACCAATGAACATTTGTGTTGTTGGTAAGTCATGAACTGTGCCAATGAGAAGGCACTATTGTCCCACCAAACCAAAAAAGAATGTTTTATAAACATAATGCCAATAGAAAGAGGCTTTACATACATAGCTATATCTCTTAGGCTGTATGAGCCAATCTGGGAAAAGGTTATTACTTGTGATTGTTTTGACTGTATTTATCTGAATGATGCAACAGAATACTGGTCATTGTGCTGATCAGACTTGGTAGTGCTTCATAGTCAGACAGACAAAACTGTGATATTTCTACATCTGAGTTTTTGAGATTTCTCACTCAGCACGGGAGAAAAAATCTACATTGACTGTATGGATAGTGGGATCAAGTTTGGTGAGAAGGGCAGCAGTGTTCAGTAGAGGTAGTCATTTTGGCAATGATTTACACCTACCTGGATGCTCAGTGTCTTGGTTTGGGAAGGGTGGCATGAGGTGGGAGCAGCTCATGCCTTCCATGTACCACTTATTGGAGACACACCCAGAACCAGACATACTCCTTATCCATCTTGGAGGCAATGATTTGGGGATCAAAAGGGCAACTGATTTAATAGAAGCTGCACAGTCTGACTTGCAGCATCTTATCAGTATGTTACCAGCTTGTAAAATTCTGTATTCAGACATTACACAGCGCATGGTCTGGAAAGGTGAGGATTACTGTCCAGCACTTGAAAGATCACGCAGGAAGGTGAACTTATAAATATCTAGATTCCTTTGTGTTATGGGAATGCATACCATTCATCACCCCCAAATTACTTATGACAAATATTGGCTATGTCTAAAAGATGGTGTGCATCTCTCTAACACTGGTAATAACATTTTTGTTGGGGACCTTCGACATGGTATCCTTACAGTTCTGTGATTGTGTACCTGTACAAGTGTGCCTGTCGAGCACATCACATACGCACTGACAAAAATGGCTCTTTTTAGAGGTAATATAAATGGTCAAAAAATAGAAAATTTTGCATCTTGCACATTGTTGTGTGTGTGTTAGAGTGTGAGTCTGTGGGAAACACAGATAGTGTGATATTTTTTAGCAAACATCTGTTACAATAATTGTTATAAGTTCATTAGGATGTTCATTTTTACTTGAGATGTTATGTGTGTTTCTGGGGGTGTTATGTGACATATTGGTTAGGTGTTGTGTAAATGGTGTTTTTTTGTGTTATCTGCTCATGTGATGTGGGGTGTGTGTACTGTCACTATTTTACATTTTTTTGCGATATCAATTTTTTCTAATGGTTGAGTATGGTTGGTTTTAAGGGGGGATGCATTCTCTGAGTATGGATGAAAATGTTATGTGTGTTTCTGAAGGTGAACTGCCAAGAAAGGGGGAGGTTTATGGCATAAAAACATGTATGCTGTTGATGTAGTATACAGTGTGCTGCTAGGGACGTATTCACTGGGTAACTCAGTGATTGTCTTTTGTTGTAAGCAATGTGTATGTTGTTTGACAGTTCTGTAATACAGTTTCTGTTTTTCTTTCAACATATATATATATATATATATATATATATATATATATATATATATATATATATATATATATGTGTGTGTGTGTGTATATATATATATATATATATATATAATATAGCTTGAGATTTTCTGCACATACTCTACTGTTAAGTAAGTATTGTTAATTTTTGTTTTACCTGAGTGTTCAGCAAGTTGCTACACTGATGCTAAAGTGAATAATGCTCTAGTATCGTAGGATGTATTTTATGAGGGTCCATTGTCTTGTCCACAGTTTCCTTACTGAGCTCTTACAAAATGACATAGACACTACCAGCTCTCTGATTGCCTCATAGCAATAGCGGGAGGGTGGATTAATGTACAGTAGATGCCCACTTTGAAAGAACTATTAATTCAAGGTGCACCATTAGTTAACACTATGTTTGAGCACCCTGAATTGGTGTACTGATGTGGTGCCATTTTTTGACTGTCACTTACTGAGGCCTCTAAGGTCTTTACTATGTAATGTGCCACTTTTCTACAACGGCTATGCCAGTGTGTGGATCAAAAAAATTTAGATTTATTACTTTTAACTTAGGTTGCTTGCTCTTTGTGTGCAGTATTTTACTTCTTTGTGACTGCTGTGACTTTCACCTTTGGTTGTTCATTTGCAAAGTGTCATGTTGTATTACCACCTTGTTAAGTTTCAGGCACTTCATCGGCTCCTCACTACTGGCTGTCCAATAGCTGCAAAGAAACAAACTTCAAAAGCAGTGAAATAAATATTTTAAAATTTAAATACTGCTTGCGTCTGTGTCTGCTGGTGGGGGGTTGGGGGGAGTGAGTGTAGCCATGGCGACCTCTGAAGTTGCTGACTGACTGCTATTGCCTGTCTGCAAAAAAAATTGAAAAAAGTGTCAATACTGTGTCTATGTGTCTGCTGGCCGGGAGGGGGAGTTGTGAGAGTAAACAGGATGTGTAGAAGACAACAAAAAAAGAGGTGGAGGGATTACTTGTTTTACATACAAGTAAATAAAAAAATTAGTATGAAAAGTTACTAACATATATATTTTTAATACATCTCACACAGTGACCATTTTGAAAGTGCAATAATACCATACAGGGTGATCAGTCAGGTGTAATTACACCGCTAGGTGATGTGGTGTTCTCTAATATTGTCCACCCTGTCGGGTATTAATACTTGATCATAGCACTATTTCTGTTGTGTAGGGAATAGTGGGAAGTACCCTCAGTGTGCCTGCATGGTGCACAGCTGTTTGGTCTGCCCTATTACACTATGTAGTCAGTATATGAATAATAGAGCTTGCATAATTTTAAAGGCGCTACAACAGCAGCTATGAATGCAGGTGTCAATATTTGATTACTATACTGTTTTGTTAATGTCGGGAAGGGGGCATATTGATGTGTTTTAATAATAGTCGTTACTTCAGAATTTATTAGTTATTACACATATCTCATTGTGAGTGTTAAGAAAGAGAAGCAGGTGTAAGATACAGCACTATTAATATTATATCTAATAATGTTTTCTGATATGTCTTTTTGTCTTTTTTTTATAACAGATAGACAATGTCGAAAGCCTGGAGTGACAGAGAGGTGCTGGCCCTTGTTCAGGCTCTTAGGAAACATGTGAATGTGTGCATCATCATGCGTGTGACTAACCTCAGCCTGACACACATGGGGCAAGGTAGGTCTTTCATTTAGAAACATAGAAACATAGACTTTGATGGCAGATAAGGACCACTTGGCCCACCTAGTCTGCCCATATCCCTACCTATTGGATAAGCTGCAGATTCTAGTTAACCAACAGCCTACTTCCTGCAACCCTCCACTATAATTGCCTTATGTCTGTCCCATGCATGTTTGAATTCCCCCACTGTTTTAGACCCCACAACCTCTTCAGGAAGGCAGTTCCATGTGTCCACCACTCTCTCCATGAAAAACAATTTCCTCACATTACCTCTGAGCCATCCCCCCTCTAACTTTAAATTGTGCCCCCTTGTTCTTACACATCTCTTTTTCTGAAAGATGCTACCCTCCTGGACTTTGTTGATTCCCTTGAGGTACTTAAAAGTTTCTGTCATGTCCCCCTGTCCCTCCTTTCATCAAGGGTATACATATTAAGCTCTCTGTCTTTCTTCATATGGTTTCTGATGTAGGCCCTGCACCATTTTAGTTGCCCTCCTCTGGACTGCTTCCATCCTGTCTATGTCCTTGCATAGATGAGGTCTCCAAAACTGCACACAGTACTCCAGATGGGGTCTGACCAACTGTCTGTATAGAGGGATAACCACTTCCCTTTTTCTACTTGTGATGCCCCTCCTTATGCATCCCAGTATCCCCCTGGCTCTCCTTACTGACTTCTCACATTGCTTACCCACCTTTAGGTCATCTGATATGACTACACCCAGATCCCTTTCCATTATTGTTGTCGTTAGTACCTCCCCTGCTATTGTGCACTCTTCTCCTGGATTTTTATTTCCCAGGTGCATTACTTTGCACTTCTTTGCATTGAATCTAAGTTGCCATATGTCTGACCATTCCTCCAACCTTGCAAGTCCCTTCTCATCCTTTCTACCCTCTTGTGTATCAACTCTGTTACAGATCTTTGTGTCATCTGCAAAGGCATACCTTTCCCTTCAGACCCTCTGCAATGTCACCTATAAAGATGTTAAAGAGGACTGGACCCAGTACTGAGCCTTGTGGTACTCCACTAGTAACTCCCCTTTCTTCAGAATGTGTGCCACTCACTATTACCTTCTGTGTCCTGTTGTGCAGCCAGTTTGCTACCCAGGCTGCCACCCTGGGACCCACTCCCAGGCTGGCTAACTTGATTATTTGATTGAGAGTTCAGTATTTTTTCCCATGGCTATAGATGTGCTCAATGACAACTGTGGGTTCTGTATCACATTAATAAAATAAATTGATCCTTGGTGGTACAATGGACCACACACAGCCTAATCATGGTCTTCCGATATACTAGAAATAAAATAAAATAAATATTTCCTTGCTGGTACAGTAGACTCTCTGCCAAGCCTGATTGTGGGCATTGTAAAAGGAAAAACGCTGGTGTTCCAGCGGTACCCCCTCTCCAGCCAGCCACTGAGACCTGCCAGCCTGCTCCCAGTTGGTCGCTTTGGGCGGCAGCTCCCCACCCACAAAACCGTCTGCTCGGCTGCTGAGTCACAGCGTATACTACGGCTGTGTGGCCATTGGTCCACAGCATGGGGTAATGGGTATGTGCACTGTAGTGTACGGCACAGTTCTGATATATGAATGGGTGTATTCTCATTTTGAGAATGTGTTGCACAGTATGGTGTGCACGCCCATTGATCCATGCTTTGCAGCAATTGGCATGCAGCTTTAGTGTACTCTGTCAGTCAGTGGGTGGCCCGGATGGCTTGTGGGTGGTGATCTGCCACACGCTGCTGAGTGGGTGAGAGTGTGGTGGTGGGTCTGAGTGGGCAGGTCGGGAGGGGGTACTGTTTTACCACCAGATTTTACGTTTTACAATGTCTGCAATTGGGCTTGGGAGCGCGCCCCGTGGACTGCTGGGGATGACTGTTCTTTATTTTTCTTAGTGCTTTTTTCCCCCTGGTCACCAGCCTGCCTACCTCACACTTCCAGGCATCCTCCTGAGGTTTCCAGCCACCATCCCAAGGACCCCCGGCTCCATGTTTGAGCCCACATAATACCCGTGGCTTGCCCCGCGCGGTGGGGAGGTTGAGACCTCCCCTCACACTCTCACACCAGGACTGAATCCAGTGAGCCACGCACCTTCACCGCCGAGCAAGTCCTTCTGAGAGATGGCCATCAAGCTGCTGTGACTGGTGGCCATATGTTTTCTCCCCATGGATGTCTGTGGCATGCAATGATGCCAAGAGACAGGAGTGCACATGCCACACGTGCCTCGTCCCGGCAACTGCCACCGCATATCCCCCACTCTGCCCATGGTCTGCAGTTGCCCCCAGCCATTGCTAGAGGCCCATAGGCCACCATAGCATTCCACCCCTTCCCCAGAGAAGGAGAGCAGTCCGATGGGCGTTCAATCCTTCTCCTCCCCTGCCGATGACCTAGGCTCATTCCCGAACCTGGGTCGCCGGTGTGGTGCGAGGTGTGGCATCCAGTGCCTCAACTCTCCATGCCACTGGGCCGGCCAATGACTGTATTTTTACAAAACATGCAATTAGGCTGGGAGCAGTCCATTGGAGCACTATGGATATATTTATTTTAATTATACATATGCTCATGATTGGGCTGGGTATAGTGTTCTGGAGCAGGAGCGATAGATATAATTACTTATTTAGCATTAAACATATTCCTGTAATCAGGTACTGGGGTGCTTTGCCAATGAGGTGCAGGGAGTGTTAGTCCCTGATGACTGAAAACTGGCAGGGTGCCAAGTGAAAGTCACCAGGGATCGGTGCACCTGTATGTAAATGGGGCCATTATGACAAGCAAATAACCCCATTTGTGGCTTGCATGTATTATGGGCCCATGTCCATATTCATCACTGAATATTGCAGTTCCTTTGCTTATCGCAACTGCAGTTGTGCTGCTGCACCCCCCTGCTACTCTCTTGCCACTTGCGGTAGTGCAGTGTCAGTCCAGGATGTACAATGCGGGCAGCCATGATAGCATATTGAATGATACTGAGCTATGGCACTGCACTGTTGAATATCACCCAGGACATGATACGGCACTTCCCAGCTATGCGCGCCCAGGTTTGCACTCCTCCCTGGCGCAGTGTGGATATCTGGACCATGGTGTTATTGAAGTATGATGAGACACATTTACTGTCAGCAGTGTTAACAGATGTAGATCTATATATGGAGGATCTCCTGTAAAATAAAAAAAAGTAAAAAAAAAATAATAGTTTCATATTTATATACATATTTGTAACACAAATGTTTTTATTTAATATATACCTAGAGGGTATTGTGTCATGTAAGAAAATGGACTAAAGGGTGTCTTGTTCTGGTAAAATGGTTAAACTGGGTCATTGGATGGAGTTGGTGTTTGACCTTGTGCACAATGTTAACCCCTTCTGCCACATGTCTGCATTATAGCACTGCAACAAAGCATGTGATATATTATTCCTTTCATATGTGATAATCTGTGCATATGAGTCCATATTGTTAGAGTAGGTGAATTAGTGTTGAGGTTGTGGTATTTGTAAAGTTATTCATTTTTGTGTTAGACAAAACACTCCGCATACTTTTCTTTTTTCCTCAGGTTAGTCGTGCCTTGGGGAGACAGGAGATGACAAAATCTCCAGACGAGTGTCACAGGAAGTGGAAGATCACCCACCAGATGTTTTTTAAAGCAAAGGCAGCAGCGGGTGATACGCGAAGGAGTGTTTGGGAGCGGTACAACATAGCCTATGCTGTGTGGGAGGATGCAGGGAAACCGGAATTCGGTGATCGTCATCACACCTATGAGTATATCTTTGTAACTGTTGTGGTGTTAATATACAGGCTCATGTGCTGTATCTATCATTTGTAAGTGTGTGACTAACAAGGTTGTTTTAATTTGTATTTAAATGAAGTATTCTCATTTTTGTAGAACTTTAAAGCATATGATATGTTGTATAATACTTCTGAAAGTAGTGATATGTAAAGAAAGAGTATATCACAATAACAGTTTAGTAATTATGAACTGAGGACTGTATTTGTGGTGAAACTGTTTTTTAACTAAGAGGCAAGAGGAAACATTTGTTTAGTTCCCTGAAAGCAGATAATGAGACTTGTCTGGTAGTATGGTAATGTATGTAATCTTGAAGATATCACATGTAGTAACATTTTAATGCTCTCAATATATTATTTAGAAACATAGACAGATGTAATTTGTGTTTAGGGTATGTATTAGAGGAGTACAGTAGGAAACAGTCTGAACCATACTGTATGTTTTTCACAGTTTTCATAATCACGTTGCAAGCTGAGGGTGTTATTACTTACAATTATACAATGGCAAGGGAATTTCCTGTATTCTGATTGGTCAGTGGATGCCTGAGACAGTGATGATATTACACAATAACATCACTGTATGGATGACCTCCTTTACAATTTGCTCTTCTCTTAAGAAACAAAGATATACTGCCTCACTAAAAATCTACTAAAAACATTTTTAATTTTTTTTTAAATTTTGTATAACATCGAGCCATTGTATAATTGCAATAAGGCACTCCAAGGTGTGTGTTATTATGTAATAACATCACTCCTGGGGTGGTGGAAGCACTCGGCTTCACCTCGTGCTTCAACCCACCCCCGGAGTGACGTTATCACACGATAATACACACCTTGTCATGCCTTATTGCTTAAATATCGAAGTTTTGTGCATTCTTTAGAAATCAGAGATGGGGTATTGTGTGTTACATGCTAGTGGAGATGTATGTGATCATGCCAGAGCTCTGGATGCTTAGCCTTAGTGTTAGTATGCAATGAACGTTATGAGAGGGCAACACAGGACACTGAAAATAGATTTGTGATTCTAGAACATCAGTACAGTTCTTTGTATTGATGACTGATTGTATGGTAGCTGTCTTGTACTGCAGTTTGAAACTGGTACTCTAGGGATAGACCGTAGGTATGTGATGTTGAGTGGGCAAATTACTTGATAGTGAGGATAGCAAAGAGAAGTGGTGCAAAGTTATTGTGCAAATCAAACTAATAAAACAATACAGTGATATTAATGTTAATGCTGAAATTGTAAAGATCGTATTCATTTTTTTTCTCACTCAGCCACAACACCAACGGAACCTGCATCCTCCCATCGTGTGCAGCTGCAACCACTCCCGGAAGGTGCGGCTCGAGGGGCTCCAGTCGAGCAGCTACTGGTGCTCATCTCTGCTGGTGAGTTTGAATAATGTACTGATGACTATATTTTAAGTGACTAGGTAGTATGTCTGTCATATGGCATGAAAATACTTTGTGTAGCTCATTGTTGAGGTAATTTATTCATGTATCTAGTTTGTATCATGTAATTACTAAAATTATTGTTAGATTGGGAATTCCTCACAAGAACAATTTTTAGACTACATTATGCAGTAGGGGAAATATTTTATGAGAAACTGTTTTCAGAAGAACTACTTATTTATGTGTTTAGTATTATGATTAGTATAAAGCTGTTAAGGTGTTTTTTGTAAGTAACAGAGTGTCACAATGTGTAAATTGAAGACCACATGATTGTATATAGCTGCTAATAATTCTAGTTACTGTACTAATTAATAGAGCAGGTGTGTATACTGTGATAAACCAACACTACATAGTATTGTAGTTGTCAAGATTAAGGATATTGTACAAGTGGTAGTGGTGATAGATATATATATATATATATATATATATATATACTGATATTAATATTGAGAGATGAGTAAATTGTTTTCTTTTACTATGTTTTTACAGAGGATGAACCATCTGCAGAGGGTGCTGCTGGAGGAGAAGACTCACAGAGGGTATAGAGATCGTGGAGATAGAACCCTCTGTGGAGGTAACGCCAGAATCTCCAGCAGCAGGTCATTCTTCAACAGCTGCAGGTCCAGGTGGGTCTCCAGCTGAGGAATGTAGGTATTTTTTATTATCTTTGTGACTTTCTTTTTAAAGACTAGTACAGGGTAGTGAGTATACAGATTTTCACTGATGGTAGTAGTGCAGTTTGTGCACAACCCCAGGTGATATGTTCTTCCTGAAGTGTTACTGGGTCTTCCTATCATTAGTTATTAGAATATTCTTAGTCGTGTTATGTTGTCCTGCTGCCTTTTGATCATATCCCTGCACAGTTGTTGATCGTAACTGGTTGTACTACAGCCTGTTCTGTCTGGGTTAATCGTATTTGCTCCAGACCTCTTCACTCTGCAACTTGGAGCTTTAACTGTGTGCGTCCTTTGTTCCATTCCTTCTTCCCGTTGGTGTTACAGGATTAGTATTTACTGCTCAAGCCTGTTGATCAGGCAGCCAGTAGCAGAGCCGTCTTTCATAAACTCATAACATATGGTTCCCGGATTGCCTCCCATGATTTATTCTCCTCCCAGTTCAGTGATGGGTTAAGTAAGGAGCAGCCACACACAGACACACACACAGTATAGAGGATGGACTTATGAAAGAGCTAGACAGCAGTATTACATAAGACAGTGGTATGTGGGAGGACTGTGTAATGTTAAATCAGCATACTAAATGTTATGTATCAGATATGAACATTTTTTTCCTGTGGAGACTGTATATGAAAAACGCAGAAGAAAAATGTTATTTAGGTTGTATATGTATTGCATTCATAGCTATTCTTAGATGGACAATGCTATATGCCATGCTGAATGTCCTCTTAGGAAGTATGCAATAAGGAGTACAGTATATGTTAATATGATAAATCATCTTACTTGTCTGCCTGCTGGTGACCTGTGTGGGTTTCATCAATTTCATATCTGCTTGCATGTATTTCTCTTCAAGAAGTTGAATCACATAGAGAATAGTGGCTGGGCAAGTATGCAGAAACAGGGAGTATAAAATGATTTTTTTATTCATCTTCATTGGTCTTAAATTTACTGTTGAGCTACAGTTATTGTGTCTTTATCTGTGATATGTGTCGTTAAATACTGTTACAGTGTAATTTTTTGAACTGTATTGTATGAGGTTGATAAATCTGATGAGGTGTTAACAGATCACACAGTACTGCACTAATGGTGTTTTCACAATATGGTATGTCTCTATTGGTTGACGTATTGAGTTACAATGTTTCAGTTACACCATACCATTACAGACCTACACTGAAATGGTGTTGAGAGACATAAAGCAGGCATGGATTGTGACAGTGCAGTATTGTGTGACTGAAATAGACTATATCTGTATAGCTGTGTCACGGGAGGGTGTTCTGGTGCTTTAAGTAGTCAAGTTTCAAATCTGGTGTCTTCTTGAACAAGTTTTTGAACAGAGTGAACATGAATATGTATAACTGACTGTGTACTGCTGTGTGCCATTGTACGTTTCATAGTGACAATAATACCACAGTGCAGACATGTGGTTCTACATGACATCATTGTACAGTAGGGTGGTAGAAGTGCAAGTATGTACAGGTGCTGATGCTTCTTTGTTGTACAACTTTTGCACATACTGCATATAGTCATTTATAAAGTGGTTTAAGGTACAGCATCAATAGGCACCTATTCTGGGGTTAACAGAATGTAATTCTGGTGGAATATGTCTGTCATTGTTGTATATGTAATGCTGACGGTAGCTGTGTGTATAACAAACATAGATAACAGTATTCTTAAGTCAACACAGCTTTTTTTAAGTACCATAGATGTGAATACATCTGAGCTATTATATATATTACAAACACAGAGTTTTGTGTAGTCCATTTTCAGAAAACCGCAGAAGAGTTTCGTCTATTGATGTGTATTCTTTCATTTTCTTTTGTCTACACAGGGCAACTTGCCATTCTGAATAACATCAGCAGTACCCTCAGCCAGCTGCTTGAGGCTGTGCGGAGTGGTAACAGGGTTGCTGCCAAACACGCTCGTGACACTGCAGCAAAGCTAAATTATTTGGTTGGCCAGACAGGAGAAATAATACAAGAAGGGTCTGAAATTATTGACTTGCTGCAGCATCACGGGTGTGTAGGGCATGCGGCCACTCATGGGCTTGAGCAGAGTAACAGGGGCCTCACCAAAGTGATTCAGTCACTCAGGGATTTGAAAGAGGCCTCTGTTGCTTTGCTGGAGTCCACTTGCAGTCTCATGGTGCGGCTGGCTGAGAATCAGCTGGAGGCCACAGAAGCAATTCACCAGCTTCTACACCAGGACCTGCAGCATCTAGAGGATG